>PVIC010000541.1:95311-118402 GCA_004025085.1 Thryonomys swinderianus | reverse complement strand
CTTTTATTTTTTTTTTTTTTTTTTTTTTTGCTTTTTGGAGACAGGGTCTCGCTTTGTAGTTCAGGCTGGCCCTGAGCTCACTATGGAGCCCAGGCAAGCCACCGCGAACTCAGCAATCCTCCTGCCTGTGCCTCCCGAGTGCTGGGATGACAGGCGTGAGCCACCACGTCCGGCATTGTGGTATGCGGTGTTGATTGTTGGTGGGCGTGAGTCTCCACGCCCAGTGTTATATGTGGTAACCGGGGATCGAACTCAGGTCCTTGAGCTTGCGAGGCAGGCGCCGGAACCACTGAGCCAACCCTCCGGCCCGAAAGATGACTTTTCTTGATCACACTGTCACAAATGATAAATGATAAAAACTGAGAATCATTGTACCTTTGTATGGGGGGGTCAGGGATTGAACTCAGGGCCTTTTGCAACTCTTGCTAAATCACTAAATTGCCCAGACTCCGTTTGAGCTTCGGGTCCTCCCTCTTCAGCCTCTCAGAATGTTGGGGACCGCAGGTCTGGGCCACTATCCTCAGTTTATTGTAGCCTTTTATAAAAACGAGTTGAGAATATACTGGTGGCTCACGCCTGTCATCCCAGCCCTAGGGAGGCAGAAGCAGGAGGATTGCTGAGTTCAAGGCTTGCGTGGACTACACGGTGAGCTCAGGACCAGCCTGAATTACAAAGGAGACCGTGTCTCAAAAAAACAAAACAAAACAAAAACAAATCATACAGGCTGGAGATTTAGCTCAATGGTTCCTATGCCTGCCTAGCAAGCGCAAGATCCCTGGTTCGATCCCTGGTTACCACATACAACAACACCGGGCGTGATGACTCACACCCACCAGCAATCAGTACCACACACCACAGTGCCAGGCGTGGTGGCTCACGCCTGTAATCTCAACACTTGGGAGACAGGCAGGAGGACTGGTGAGTTCAAGGCTTGCCTGGGCTACATAGTGAGCTCAGGTCCAGCCTGAACTACAAAGTGAGACCCTGTCTCAAAAGCAAAAACAAAACAAACAAAACAACACAAAACACCATACACACAAAGTTTAAAACAACATAATGTGCCGGGCGTGGTGGCTCACGCCTGTAATCCCAGTACTCGGGAGGCAGAGCCAGGAGAACTGCTGAGATTGAGGCTTGCCTGGGCTACATAGTGAGCTCAGGGCCAGCCTGAAATACAAAGTGAGACCGTCTCAAAAAACAAACAAACAAACAAAAAGAAGACAATGTTCCTGGGCATGATGGTTCACACCTGTAACCCTTGCACTCAGGAGGCAGAGACAGTAGGATTGCCCCAAGTCTGAGGCCCACCTGGGTTACACAGTGAGCTCAGGGCCAGCCTGAACTACAAAGTGAGACCCTGTCTCAAAAAAGAAAGAAAGATAGATAGATATCATTCATTCCTTCAAAAATCATTAACTTTCAGACACTAGAGAATAGAATGGTAGGGGATAGGCAGCAGCCTACAGATAGTTCACACTCCAGAGACCAGAAGGGACCTTGGAGACATCAGGATCCAGTGTCTTGGGTGTAAGGGGGCAGGGCAGGGGCAGGAAAGATTTTCCATTCGTAGTTCAGGCAAGCCTCGGACTCAGCAATCCTCCTGCCTCTGCCTCCTGAGTGCTGGGATTACAGGTATGAGCCACCATGCCCGGTGCTGTTGTATGTAGTTATCATGATTGAACCAGGGACCTTGTGCTTGCTAGGCAGGCAATGGAACCACTGAGCTAAACCTCTAGCCCATGAATGAATTCTTTAATGGGAAAAAAAAACTTCATCTAAGAGGAAATACAAATGATCGAAACACATGGAAAGGTGCTCAACTTAAGTACACACAAGAAAAGAAATGAAGCCGGGCGTGGTGGCTCACGCCTGTCATCCCAGCACTCGGGAGGCAGAGGCAGGAGGATTGCTGAGTTCAAGGCTTGCCTGGGCTACATAGTGAGCTCAGAGCCAGCCTGAACTACAAAGCGAGACCCTGCCTCAAAAAAAAAAAAAAACAAAACAGAAATGAAAATGAGACCCCCAGTGAGACAGCACCTAACAATCACCAGACATCAGTCAACCGACAGTGGTAACTATCAAAACAAAACCAACAGGGCTGATGGAGCTCAGCGGCGCCATGGCCGCCGGGCATGTGCAAGCTCCTGGGTCTGAGCCTCAGTGCCAGAAAAAACAGACAAACAGCAGAAACTGACGAATGCTGCTGAGGCTGAGAAGAGCCCGGGAGAGCTGTGCGGTGTCTTGGCTTGTGTTTTGTCTGGTTCTGTGGGAGTCACACCTCGGCCCTGAGGAGAGGCCGAGTTCGCCGCCCACCTGCGAAGGGACTGTCAGGTGCTGCCGGCAGGGCGGACAGCAGTGAGGAGGGACTCTGAAAACTAACAGCTGAAGCCCCTACAGCTCAGCAACACTGCTCTGGTTCCTCCACGAAAGAACCAGAAGGGTCCTGAACAGGTATTTGCTGCCCGCTTACCGCAGCCAGGAGGTCCATGCACTCCCAGCGCCCTTCGTGGGTGAGTGGAAAATCAAACATGGCTCTGAACCCAATGAAATACTACTGAGCTGTTAAAAAGGAGGAATCACTATCCCACGCCACTAAGTTGATACCGCTGTGTTAAAGAAAACCAGGGCCGGGGATTTAGCTCAGTGGTTCTGGCGTCTGCCTTGCAAGCGCAAGATCCCAAATTCGCCAAATTCGATCCTCAGTAACTACATAGCACAATACCAGACATGGTCAGTCATGCTTGTAATCCCAGCACTGGGGAGGCAGAGGCAGGAGGATTGCTGTGAGTTTGAGGCTAATTTGGGCTATATAGTGAGTTCAGGGCCAGCCTGAACTACAAAGCAAGACCGTCTCCAAAAAAAACTAAAAAAGAAAAGAAAAAAAAAGGAACCAGTCACAGGACAAAGGGCCACGCTAGCATGCAGTCCCCACGGGGTCCAAGCTGGGAAAGACAGGAAGCAGGAGGAGGTGACCCGGGCCCGGAAGAAGGGGAAATGGGAGGCAGGGCTCAGGGGTAAGGAGCCTCTGTTGTGCGAACTGAAGACCTAAGAGGTCGGGCGCTGGCAGCCCAGCCCTGCGAACGGACTTACACTGCAGGAGGGTGTGAGGAAAAGCGGTGAGACAGAAGTTTCTCCTACGTTCTCATCATGAGTTTCACATGCACAAAACCAACATGAGCCAGGCTGCAAGATCCCCGGACACGCACTAGGATGCCCGAGACACTACGGCGGGCAGGCCAGGACACAGGGCAGCCAGCTCTCACGCGAACTCTCAAGTGTCCACCTGGAGGTCCCTGCCCTGTCACCCGCTGTTATTTCCCTTGGGTCTGTGGACCCGGGCGCCCCGTAAGAGACAAAGGGATGTTTGTAGCAGATTCTTCAGAATCGCCCCAAACTGGAAATTACCCCCAATCCACAGAGAGTGAAATGGGAAAATCCACGGGGACACAGTCACACCACGGAGAGCGCCTGCGATCCCGGGATTCCAGGGCAAGGTCCTGAGCTGTGTCCCAGCACTGCGGTGGAGGGTGATGTCTGCTTCCTGCCCAGAGGCTGCCCGTCCCCACCTCCACTCGGTGACCCTCTCATTAAAAGCTACTTCCTACTATGGACCAGAGGGTTAGCTCAGTGGTTCCAGCGCCTGCCTCGCAAGCGCAAGGTCCTGAGTTCGATCCCTGGTAACCACATACAATGCTGGGTATGGATACACGCCCACCAACAATCAACACCACATACCACAATGGCCAACGTGGTGGCTCACGCCTGTAATCCCAGCACTTGGGAGGTAGAGACAGGAGGATTGCTGAGTTCGCGGCGGCTTGCCTGGGCACCATAGTGAGCTCAGGGCCAGCCTGCACTACAAAGTGAGACCCTGTCTCCAAAAAAAGCAAAAAAAAAAAAAAAAAAGCTACTTCCCACTAAAATACTATTATTCTATCTTTTTGTCTTAGATTAGTTGGGTTTTTGGTTTGCTGGTTGGTGTTGAGATAAGATCTTGCTAGGTACTTCAGCCTGGCCTTGAACTCACTATGTAGCCCATGCTGGCCTAGAACCCATGGCAGTCCTCCTGCCTCAGCCTCCTGAGTGCTGCGCCATGTGCCACCTGCCCTGCCTAGCTTCACCGACTATAAGTAAATTGCAATCTCTCTGGCTCTGAGAGGGAGATAAAAGAGGAGCCTGAAGTTTCAGGGTGATGCTCTAGAGACCCTCAGAGCAAACCCATGAGGAATGGGGGGGAGGTCGGATCGAAAGCGAAACTTCAAGTTCTTTCTTCTCTTTTCTAACCACCCCCCACCCCCGTCTCTCTCAGGGTCTCGCTTTGTAGTCCAGGCTGGCCCTGAGCTCACTATGGAGCCCAGGCAAGCTTCGAACTCAGCAATCCGCCTGTCTCTGCCTCCCGAGTGCTGGGATGACAGGCGTGAGCCACCACGCCCGCAAAACTTTCTCTGACCTTGTCCAAGGTCGTTGCCTGGGTCTTCACTTGTCCCGCTGTGTCAGTTAAAGACACTGGGTGGCTGTGAAAAGGCGCCTCCAGCTCCATGTGGCCTCGTGAGAACCGCCGGGCGGGAAGCGGGCCGGCTGCAGCAGGCGGGGCGGTGGGGCGGCCCGCGCCCCGTCCGCGTCCCAGCGGGGATCTCCGCCTCCCCGCTCCTCGGCCTCGCCCCTCCCCCCGCATTCCCAACGCCCAAGGACACTTGTCGGGCGCTTCAGACGCCCGGGCTGCTCTGTCCTCCACCGGCTTCTCTTCTGCCTCTTTTGTCTTTCTGCGTGCGATGGCTCCTCTGGGCGCCGCTCCCCGGGTCTACTTCTCTCAGGTCTGTCCCTCCCCACCACGCGCGCGCGCGCGCGCGCGCACACACACACACACACTCAACACACACACGTACACGCGCGCGCCCTCCCTCTTTCCTCCCTCCCCGCCATCTCCCACCTCCTTACCGTCTCGCAGGCGCGCAGGGCCCATCCAGGCCTCGCCACTCGGGACTCGAAGGCGCCTGTAGTGGGCGCGGGTGCGGTAAGCAGGGACCCTCCGGGGGGCGCAGGGGACCCGGCGCCAGTGCCTGTCCCGCCGCCGCCCGGCCGGATCCTGCCAGGGCTCCGGGGACACTGCCCGCGCCAGCCCCGCGCCCCAGTGCCGTGGGCGCCAAAGCCAGACGCGGCCCGGGCTCCAGGGGCGGGGGGGCGGGGGGGCGGCGGCCCGGGGCGTCTTTCCTCTCGCCCCGCCGCGTCCTCCTCGTCCCCAGACGCCCGGGTCCCCGCAGCGCAGCGGGACGCGCGAGGCCGGCGGGCCGGAGAGGTAGGTGACGCGCCGCGCGCCCGGTGTCGCCGCTGGGGGCCGCGACCGGCACAGCCGGACCCCCGGCGGGCGGCCTGGGGCCGAGCTTCGGCCCGGAGAGGCCCCGGGGCTCCGTTTTCACCCTGAGCCCGGACCTACCCGGTTCCCGGCGCCCAGACCTCGGTCCCGCCCTGAGCCTCGGGCAGAGGTGGCTGGGGCGTCCCCCCTCCCGTACCCCGGCGCCCCCGCCCTGCCCGCCGGGTCTTCCCGCTCCCGGCCCGCGTCCCAGAGGGAGGAGACGCCCCGGGCGTCCTGGACCCGCGGTTCCTTCTCCGCAGACGGGATCCGGCCCCGCGCTCGGTGGAGGCGCAGCGTCGGGCTCCCCTCCCTGCTGATCCTGGGAGGGTCGGCAGCGGCCCGAGGTCACTCGCGTCCTCCGGGCCGGGGAGGTCACCTGGCTTTCTTTCCCCTCGCGATCGCGGACCGGGAAGGGGGTCGGGGGTGGAGACGCCGGCGCCATCTTCCGCGAAACTCACGGAAGCCCCGCGCGTGCGGATTTCGTGAGGGCCCCGGGGCCGGGGCGGCTGCTGAGGCCGGGGGATGATCAGTCCGGGTCAGTGTAAAAGTTATTCACGTTTCAAGGGGTGTGGAGAGGCCCACGCGGAGTGGAGGGCGTCTCGTGGGTGTGGTGGGGTCTCCCCGGAGTGGGTGGGGAACCCCGCGGCAGCGTCACTCCTTCCGGCGCGGTCACCCACGCTGGAGGCGGGGTTGACACAGAGATGTGCTGGGGCGGCCGCTGGCCACTGCGTGGTGGCCCTAACAAAGGTGGCCGGCGGGAAGTGGGCACGGTCGCCTGCGCGTCCCTCGCAGTCCCGGGGACCCTTACCTGCCCTGTGCCCGGAACAGCCAGGGCCCTGCGTCCGGGGAACAGGCACAGAGAGCCGAGGGCCCTCCGGACGCGGGGCTCTGCGCTCGGGCAAGACGCCTCCTCTGCCCCGACCGCTCCACCGGCACCTGGGGCAGAGCTGCCTCCGGGGACACCCCAGGACTCCCCACTCTTACATGCTGCCAGGGCGGGAGGGCGAGGAGGGGCGGCCTTGGGAGGAGGCTCCGTGCCACACTGCTGGGGCCAGACCCAGAGCAGCCTCCGGCTGCGGCTGCCCAGAGGCCCCAGGTTGGGCCCCGCGGCCTGGGCACTTGCTCTCCTGCAAGCCAGAGGCAACTTTGCTTTTCTGGCCAGAGGGAAACAGTGCTGTCGGGTCAGAGCGGAGCCGGGATCTTCGGGTCCCTATTCCTCCATTTCTTCTCCTCTATCTCTCACTCTAAGCAGAGCGACTGCAAATGTGCGACCTTTCTGGTCTTAGATGGGCGAGTCCCCGCAAAAGGAGGGGCTGTGATGTAGGGCCCCCCAGCTGTGTGGGGGAACCCTGCCTCCCTGCTCCGGGTTACTCCATCTCACAGTGCTTCTCCTCACCCCAAGATCTAACAACTCTTTCTTGAGGGGAGCTAACAGTTTGGGGGTTCTGCAGTTTTCAAAACTGAGGGAACTGCTGTAGGTATTGGGGTGACCAGATGGGGAGCAGGACAGTAGTTTGGGAGCCCTGGCTGACTAGATGAGAAATAAGCCCCATGGGGCCTGGGGCAAAGCCTGCCACCCACTGAGCCAGGCTGCCAGGGGCTCACTGTTGACCTGAAGGGGAAGTTCGCTCTTTACCAGGTGAAGGTGAGATTAGAGAGCGGAAGCCCAGGTCCCTCTTCCCCGGATCCCCCGGGGCTCCAGAAGCCACCCAGAGGCCCGAATGACGACCAGGTGGAAGAGAATAACCCTGAAAACACCCAGATAGATAAGGAGCTTAGCCCCCGGCTCCTGGCAGCAGGCGCATGCAAGCCTTCGGCCACTGGGCAGATCTGGAGCCAGGCTGCGCCTCTCACCGCCTTCCGCTTCCTGCTCCTGCCAGGGCACCTCAGAAAGTCGCCGCTGGCTTTCTTGTAGAACCCTGAAGTCCTACAGTTTTGAGAGAGTTCAGACTCCTTGAACTTTGGGTTGAGGCCCCTACGTGGACTGGTCACAGAGGTTTGTATCCGGGAAGTGCAGACCCCTGCAGCGCCCGCCCGCCCGGGGTTACTGAGTGTAGGTCTTTGTTTCCCCGCTTCTGTTGCTATCTCTGTGCTAACCAGGTCAACCTTCACCTTTAAACACACCCAGGTGGCGGTGCGGCCCTCCCCACCGCTACCCATAAATCAAACAGCAAAACTATTCAGGGCCTAACAGTCGGGCCTGGAATACAAACAGCTTTTTTTCCCCTCCGCAAGTTACCAAGTGGCCACCCTCAGCCCGCTTTCCTTCTTCCCTTCCTCCGCCCTCTCCCCAGGCAGTTAGCAGAACAGCCTTTACCTTGCAGTGATCATTAAGGCCAAAGAGCCGACCTTTGTGTCCCTGCCTGGAGCCGGTCTGAGTCGCTTCCGTCCGTCTCCCCTTTTGAAGTACGCCTGGCCTGGAGTTCTGTTCAAGGCTGAATTGAGGCTGGAGCGGAGAAAGGCGCGTTCGTCTGAAATAATTTGGATATGAAGCAATAATATTGACCCAAGACTTACCCGTGGACTGGGAAGGGGAGCACATTGGCCTAGCACACGTGAGGTGCTCCTCAAGGGTGACAAAGACAGGACAAAACAGGAACACAGCAGCCTTCCCCACGCGAGTCCCAGGCGGCTCCCACCCCAGGGGACCAACGAGGCCAGCAGGGGCCCCACGAGGCCTGGCCGGAACGCTGGAAGTTCCTTTAGGGAGCAAGCAGTCCGTGCCGAGGCGCCAGCTTTGAAAACAAAGAGGGCACAGATTTCTCCTGTGCAGCCCCCTTACCTCTTCTCGCCCCTTCCTTGGCCGGGGACCCAGGCGGACCCCGAGAGCCAGGTCCACGCAGCTGCTCCTGCCTGGCTGATCGGCCGCTGCTCCCGGGGAGCTGGAGGGCGTGACTGTCGGGGAGACAGTGGTGGGAAGTTGTGCTGAGAGAGGGGAGATCTGGCTGATCCCCAGCGGACCCCGACAGCGCGCAGGCAGCGCAGATCTCAGGGCCATCTCTGTCCCAGTCTGCACTCACTGCAGCCACCGCAGGACCCGAGGCCACGGACGGGGAGGTGGCGGCGCCACGGACCCAGGGCCGGCACCGGAAAAGGAAAAGGCGCGGGGCACCGGGAGCGCGCACGCTTCCAGCTCGGGTTGAGGGGCTGGCACCACAGGGCTGTCGTAGGAAAGCCAAAGGGAGCCTGGTTTGCAGCCAGAGCAGCAGGGGTGAGGGAGGGCAGGGACCTGCTGGAGGCATCTAGAGCCGAGACTTTCAGATCTGCCGTCGAGTCCTAGAACATAAGGCCGCGGAGACCGTAGCTAGGCAGGTGTGCCGACCCCGAGAAGCCAGGGGCCTCAGCTGGGAGTATCGCGGGGTGGAGGCTCTGGCCAGCTCCTCACCCCAGGCGGGATCCCCAGCCCTGTGCCCCGGTGGACAGGCCTCTCCTGCCCGGTTTCCTGCCCCACTGGGGGCTGGGTTCAGGTCTGAGCGCTCCCTGCTCTCGCTCCTGCCAGGCTCCTGCAGGTGCCAGCCCCGTTCGCCACTTTGCCCAGCCTGGGTCTGGTCTCCTGTGCCCAGGACAGCCTCCCACCATTAACCAGCAGTCTGGGCGAGGGCAGAGCGTCACCTCCACCCTCCCCAGCTGGCCAGTTAATCAGGGAGCTGTAATGGGGTGTCTGGGAACAAGGGGGCGCTCCGGTGGTCACTACCCTGCTGTAAAGTCGGATCGGGTCTCTGGCCTCCTCTGTGGCCCTGGGGCCCTTCTATGGGTTGGGGTGCTTCACCTCTCTGCCCAGGCATTTCCTTTCTGTTGCTCCCCAGCTTTTTTTCTGATGGTCATCGGTGACCCTTTCTTGTCCCTGCTAGCTGTCTGTCCAGTTGATCCTTGTAGCCTTTGAGGGCCCTTGTGCGGCCAGAAGGACTCAGGGGCCCCGGGGTGGGGGTGGGGGTCCCGCCTCTGCTCAAGGGCCTTGAACACCAACCAGGCTGTAGTGGTGGGAGCCAGACACCCCCGAATACCCATCCCGATAAGGGGGAACACAGCTTCTGAAATTTACCCCGTGGGCATGGCAGGAAATGGCGGAGACACACAGGTTCCAGTGGAGAGGCTATTGGGCCAAGCATCTGCGTGAGACACAGGGCTGGCACCCCTTGTCCACATGCCAACTGTGCCCGCGGAGGGAGGGGGCTGGGGGACCACTCTGCCTCGTCTGTGGCTGCTGTGCCACGGAGGGACCGGTGACAGTGACCTGCCTGACCTTGGGGTGCCCCTGTCATTTGACTAGACGCCCAAGTCCATTCCGCTCCCTCTCTTTTTCCTGTTTTTGTTTGTTGCTGAATAGTGGATGAGAGGTTCTTAACATCTTGGGGTTCCCTATTGATACTTCAAGTTTTGCTCAAAAGTCCTGTTTCTCCTCTTACCTCCCCGCCCCCCCATAAAAAAGCACTTTTGCAATATTCACCAAATCCCATCCGTTCAGGAAGCTCCGACTTCTGTTCTCAGAATCCCCACCTGGACGGTCAGGGCCTGAGAGCAAATATGCTGGGTCTCTTTAAGGGGCCCCAGAGCTCCGTGTTCCGGTCCGTGCTTTTCAGACAGACCTGTGTTCCCGTCCGTGCTTTTCAGACAGACCCGAAGCCCTAGTGTTCTGGTCCCCACCACTTACTGGAGGGACCGGGCTCCTCGGGAGTCAGTGTGTCCTTCCAGAGAAGAGAGGCTGGAGAGATGGGAAGGCTGCCCTGGGGAGAGTTGGTCTTGGACGGGCAAGCGGCAGTGCCCATCATGGAGCAAGGGAAGTTAAGCTGCAGGGGTCCCGTGAGATCAGCCCTGCACAATCCGATGTCTAGCTGATCCTTCAGCCAAGAAAATGGGGACTGCACAGGAGAATGTCCCTTAGGGATCCACCTATATGGTTTCCTGGGGGACCCCAAATCTGCATTGGGCTGAAGACTCACACCAAGTTTAGAGAATGCAGAACGCTATGAAAAGGATCAGCTTTATGCGTTGTAGTTTATTTCCACGCAGAAATAGCAGAAGCACTTGGCCTTCTTTCTAGCTGCGTCAAGATGGCCCCGCCTGCACCCCCAGCAGGACACGCCGGACCTCCTGAGAGGAAACTCAGGCTGGTTTGGAACCTGGGAGGTGAACAAACTTTTTCTGCTCAGACCGATTAGGGGAACTAGTTTAGTTAGTGTGCCCGGTTTCTCGTACGCGCCCTCCCCTGCGCACGCGAAGCAGCCAAGGGGACTCCAACCCATCCCCGCCTGCCACGATGGCCCCCTGCCAGCCCAGCAGTTCTGATCTGTGACCGGAAGCCAGTAGTTGGCTAATAGTATTCAAACCCCTGCCTGAAAATAAAAAGAAATAAAATAAACAATTTTCTGCTTGGGACACTTTAAACTGAATAACTCCGGCCCTGAAAACCTGACCTAAATGCTTTTAATCAGAGCAGAAGAAACATATGCCCATTTGCTCCTCGCTTTACTAATTAAAGGAAACTAATTGGCGTTCTCGGGAACTTCCGACTGAGGGCCGGGAGCCTCCAGTCATCTTCCCTCCGCCCTTTGCTCCGCCAGGCCCCGCCCCGCGCCCACAGGGCCGCCCGCCCTGGCGTTGGCCTCTTTCCTACGAAGGGGAGGGGTGCCAGGCCTCTGGCTCCACCCCTGCGCGGGGATTTCGGCCCTGAAAAGGGAGCGCTGCCATTGGCCAGAAGTTGTCGCCCCCAGCAGGGCCGCCCCCCCCGCCGGCCCTGGACCTGTTCGGGGAGCTAGACCTCTCGCTGGCTGCTAGATCAGCACTGCCAGCTCTCGGGGTGTGGCTCCCGCCGGCACCCAGAGCTCAGCCCAGCGCTGGGCACACAGTAGGTGCTCAGGAAGCGCTTGCTGAGTGTGGAATAAAAGTTCCCACCAGGCGAGTCTGTCTTGTGTGGAGTTTCTGGGGCGTTTGGGGAGCTCCCGGGCCCCCGGGGTGCCCCAGGAAATAGGTAAGACCTGGTTTTTCTCAAGCGCTTCTCAGGTTCTCTGTGTAATGACGATCTTCCGCCCGCTCCCTTTCTAGCCATTTTCTTTGGCAGCGCGAGGCTCACCCCAGCAGAGGGAAAGGGCTCCCCTTGATGCCAAGTGGGTTTTCGGCCCCCAGGCCTCCGTGCCCAGCCCCAGACACTTCAGCTAGAGTTTGAGCCTGGAATGAGCCCGCTTCGGCCCAGTTCTCCGACCTTCGCTGAAGAGGCAGTTACAGGGCCGGGGTTCAAGGGGCCTCACTTTGTGGACCCTGCTCTAGTCAAAAGACATGACACAGAGGCCGGCCGGCTGCAGCCTGAGCTGGACTGGGGCTCTGGAACAAAGCAGCCCCTCTTGCCCCTTCCTCTTCCTCCTCTTATCAACAGTCACTCCGTGTAAGTGACCCCGTGCAGGAGCAGCTTGTTGGCCCCAGGCACACAGCGCTCTAACGAATCCGTGCAGCAATCAATCCTGAGAGTTCGGACACCCAGAGTTTGCAGATGTGGAAATTTAAGAGTTATTTTTCAGGCATGAATCCTGTGTGTGTCCATGTGCATGTACATGTGTGTGTGTGTGTTCAATAAGGCTGCTGTGGTACCGATATGAATTGTTCAAGCACGTAACTGGATGGAAAAAAAAATTGGGAATGAGAAGATCTGAAAGTTTTGCCACCGCGAAAGCATTCGCAGCAGGCACGTAGCGTTCTCCGCCCCACACGACGCCACCCCCGAAGGGAGGGCGCCAGCCGCCCCTAGACCCGAGCGCGTCCCCTGGCGAGGAGGCGCCACGCGTGCCCAGCACGCTCGCACTCGCCTGCGGTGGCTGCATTTCCGACCCCCGCGCGCGCCCTACTCGCTCAGCCTCCGGAGTCCTTCAGGACTCGGGCCTGGGAATGGAGATAGGGTTTGGAGGGGAACGGCAAGCCCGAGGCGGGGTGCGCGCGGCTGCTGCAGATGTGGCAGGGTAATTAGGCGCCCGGAGCCGGTGCAGCTGGGAAGCCGCCTCCCCCGGGAGCCCGGACCCCGGGGCGACCCCACAGCATGCGGGGCGGTGCCTTCCGCTGTCCGGCCCCAGGGCTCCGCTCACCCCCACCCCTTTCCCGCCCCGCTGGGACTCTGGGGCCCCCCTGTCCTAGGAACAACCTTGCCAACGGGGCTCCTCGGCATAAAATGGACCCTCTGTCTCGAAGGGAGGGGAAGGGGGACTGGTCCCGCCCTCCCCAGTTCCTGGATGTCCCTGACCTCGGATTCAGACTGGGAAGCCCTGTCCCCACCACGCACTTCGTAGAGGCCCGCTCGAGTCAAGCCGTGACGGCACAGGCCCTCACCGCGTGGCTTGGGGCTCATGTCGTGGGCGACACCCACCCTGCCCACAGGTCTCTTTCGTCCTGGCCTCCGAAGGCCCAGACTAGGGAAAGTTACAAACTACAAACTTTTTCTTGGAACGAGGGGATGGAGTTCGGTCTGAAAACAGGCCGCGCTGCCTCCGGACCCACCTCGAGTGTACTCGGTGCTGCCCCCAAATCTGGAATCCAGGGAACCCCATACTTCCAACAAAGGCAATCCCCAAAGGCTGCCTTTCTACAAATGATGTTTGCTTTCGACAACATCTTGTGTGGGGTGGACGGCGGTGGGTGTCCTGCAAATTGAGTTGGGGTTAAAAGGTACTTCGTGGGAGATAAAAGTGGGTTCGGGCTGGGGAGGCTGCCGGCGTCCGCCTGGCATGGCGCGGGGGCGGGGCGGCCCTGATTAGCTCTCCAGCATCTGCGGCCCGCACTGCTCTAATCCTGTTTCTCTTGCTTGGCAGAGGGCGCCATAGGCGACGCGCCGCCGAGCAGCTCCAGGTCAAGCCCCGCGGCCTGCACGACCGACCCGCCCCCCTCCCCGGCGCGGGCCGCGGCGCCTGCAAAACTCGGCCCCAGGGCGCCGCCTAGAGGTCGTTCTCGGCCTCGGCCTTACTCTCCTGCGCCCACTGAGACGCCTTGCCAGCTGCAGCCAGGAATTGCGAAGAGAGCAAAACAAAACTAATCCCAAGCTTGGGCCAGTGGCTAGGTTTTTGGCACCCCTGGCTTTTCTGAAACGGCGTCCCTTCTGCCCTGTAAGAAACATCAGAAAAGGGAGAAGGCCCAGGAAGTCGCAAAAATACTCATTCTTCTGGCTTTCAGTGGTCGAGGGCTCCGTTTCGCTCTCTCAGGATCCGTGTGACCTGCGCTGGCTGCTGTCCTGTAAATTGTCCGGCCCCTCTGAGCACGCTAGAACTGCTTGCTTTTCAAGCAGGGACCGTACCCCGAAGGCCCTGCATCTGGCAGCTCGGCCTTTCTGAACAGCTTGGAGACTGGCGTGCTTTGGGAAGCGTATTTGGAAAACGTTTTGGGAGCGCGAAGAACGGCTCCGGTGGCCCGTTCCCGCTGAGTCACTGAGCTGGCGCTTCCGAATCTGAAAGCTGACTTCTCTTGGGTGAGGTGGCCTGGGCTGGGTACAGCGAGCCTCTGTGGAAAGGCTCTGAGGTATCCTTTGGCTCTGCGCGGGCTTCGGTTTTTCAGACTGCGCAGCGGCCCTGGCTCTGGGGCGAGGGTCGGGGAAGGCACTAAAACCCTAAAAAGTGTACACACGCAGGTGATTGCTCAAAGGCGTGGTCTCAGCCCCAGGAAGCTGGGGAGACTCGGCCGATAAGGGTTGAGAGGCCCCACTCCACCCTATCCCTGTGCCAGCCCTGACCCAGGCGCCCAGGAGGGGATGGAGGGAGGTCAAATTAGCCTGACAACTGCTGGCCCCTCCAGCTCCCAAAAGCAAATCCTAATATAAGTAACTGTATTGTAAAATAAAATAACATTGCGTGGTAAGCAGCAAAGCTAGAGAATTGGGATATTATGGTGAAGGAGCCCTGGAGGCCACTCTGGGCCAATCGTGGCGTGTGAGTATTGCGCGGAAGAAGCCACTTCCTGTGCTCCTGCTCCTGGAGAGCTCCCCTTTCCTCCCTCTTCTGCCAGGAAGAGGGTGAGGGTACCCCTGCACCACCGCAGCCCTGCCAACCCCCTGCCAGGCTGGACAGGGCAGGATGGGCCCACAGCACTCAGGCTTTCAGAACAATTCAAAAGTGCTGCAACACAGCCTTGATGTCTTCCAAGCTCGTTCCATTTTAAATTTGTTTTGAAATATTTATTATACTGAGTATTGAATCCGGGGCCTTTCCTTTAAGCTATATCCTTTTTCTTTCTTTTTTATATTTTGAGCCAGTGTCTCAATAAGTTGCCCAGGCTTGGCTCGAACTTATGACTCTTCTGTTTCGGTTTCCAGGAGTGTTGGCATGACAGGCATTGACTGCCACATCGGGCTCATCTCATTTTTCATGTGTTTTTAAAAGGACCCTCCCGCAGAGCTCTGGCATCTTTCTCAGGGGGAAGTTGGGGCTGGAGGGACAGGGCTGTGCCTGTGTATTTGTGGGACCCCAGGCGCCTCCTGGCGCCTGCACCCCAGTGACCCTGAGCTGACTGCGGGCTCCCTGTGGGCCTCAGACCCGAAGGCTTGTGTCGGGTGCTCTTTGTTCCCCCACCCAAAAGAGCCCTACGAAGGCCACTTGGGTGGTGCCTGGGAAGCAAAGGTCAATAACTCTGCTCCCAGTTATCTGAAATCCAAGGCTTTGAAAAGATCTTCTAAGGGTTTGGTTTACAGCAGTAAATTGAGATCCCACAAAACGTCCAGAGCAGAAAACTACATTGAGGAAAGGTGAGGCCCAGACCGCAGGCATTCTGGCCTGCATCTCGAGGACTTTCAGAAGCCGGGCAGGAGCCCAGGGTGCAGCAGGACCGCGGATGCCCCTCTGCCCCGCCAGGCGCCAGCGTTGCTGTCACTTCCTGTCAGAAGACACACTGCGGCCCCTCTCTGTCCCCTGCAGGAGCCCCAGCTGGCTCGGTCCCCTTCCATCCTGGAGCTTCCTCTGGCCTTATCTCCCAGCCCCTCCTCAGGCACCTGGCAATAAAAGGGCCCCAGCAGGGCAAAGGTCTGGCGGCAGGAGGAGAAAAAAACCAATCAAACAAAAAACCCGCTTTCGGAGGAAAGGTGCAGAAACAGAGGCTCCAGGGTGTGGCCCCGGGGGAACTGGGGCGCAGCTCACTCACTGCTGCTCTGCTGGGAGCCACGGAAGCCCTGGTCATGCCCAGGACTCTGGGGCAGAGCGGCCTGCAAGGCCAGGGGGCAGGGCGGTGACCAAGCCCCGGAGATGCGTAGGCCGGAGTCCCCGCGGCTTCTCTCCACACGGACAAAGTTTGTGCGAGCTGCTTCTTGGGCTTGTAAATTTGTTTCCCTTTTCTTTCAACCTGCTCCCTTCCTGGCCGTCTTTCTTTTCAGGCCGGGAGGGGATAGAAGCCATTCCAAGTTCACCAACATGGTAAAGTTTTATTGGATTTCCGGTCCCCAAGATTTACACCCAGGGGGGGAGGGGCGGCCAGGTGGACTCTTCTTTACTCCGGGTTTCCCTGCTCTGCTGGACATACGGCCACTCAGACTATCGCCTCTGGGACAAGGCAGGAGGGATCCGGGGTGACCCGCTGCACCCCCACCTCCCGAGGGAGTCATGTCCAGCGCTGTCACCGCCTTCCCGGTCGCTCAGGTGAGTGGAGCCAGGGTGGGCACGGGGCACAGTGGCGTCAGCGCCCAGGGCCAGGTCTTAGGGCAGAAGGAGGAAGCAGCACACATGTCCCTTGTGTCCCGGACCCACTGCAAGTGCAGGGCCGTGGGGTCTTCGTACCCGGGGCGGCTCAGCTCCTGCACCACCTGATGCACAGACATTTCCACGGGCTGACTAGAGTCCAAGTCACTCTGCTGCCCTCCGCATCCGGGGCCCTGGCGCTTGCTGACGCGGCTCTTGCTGTCTCTCCCTTGCTCCTCAGCACTGGGTGCCCACAGTCCCGGCCCCAGCCCAGCCTCCGAGCGCGGCTGGAAGATCTGACCTCTGCGGCTGGGGCCGCGTGGGCGCACCTGTACGTCAGGAGAAGCCGAGAGACTGTGGAGAGCTCCCACTGCGGCCACAGATGCCAAGCAGGTATCTTGAAGTGAACGGGCGCTCCCCGAGCTGGAAGTGGGTCCAGAGTCTTCTGGAAGACGGAAGTTTCTGGAATCTGCGGGGACTAGCGCTGAGCGGCTTTTACCTTCCACCGTGGGCCCAGTTCTTCAGAGGAGCGGTTTACTGGGTCTGTGGGATAAGTGAGGCCGAGGGAAGTAAGTCCTGCGGAGAGTGGGCCAGGCAGGCGCAGGACGGCCGCAGGGCCACCCCCACGAGCCCTTGACCTGGCTCTGGAACCGGGACTGCTGATGAACCAGGTAGTTTCATGTTGTTGGGACTGCGCTTCTGAGCACAACGGCATCAAACCACCCGGTTCACGGCAGTTACTGCTCCTCGCTCAGCCGAAGTAGGAGGCGGGTGGCGGGGCTGGTGTGAGGAGCAGCAGAAGGTCCCCCGGAGAGATGGCCGAGTTCTGAGGTGTCTTCCCACTTCCGGGCATTTGCAGCATGTCTGGGCACAAGGGCGGCGTGGGGGGCCCTCCACTTTCCCAGGCAGTGGCCGAGTCCCTCTGCAGAGCTCAAGATGCAACTCGAAGCTCCGAGCCGCCTGCTCCAGGGTCTCAGGCTCCTGTCTATTCTCAGAACCTTCCAGAGACTCCACAGCTCAACTGTGCAGTCGCAAGCGCACAGAGACTGGGTTTCAAAGGGATGCAGCAGGTCCTGGAGGTCTTTGCAACCTCTGGGTACCAGTCTCCCCTCAGCAGGAAGTTCCAGGTCCTTCAGGAGGGCTCAGGTGGCCCCTTCCGGAGGGAAGAGAAAATAGGATTCCCTGTGGCCTCAGCCTACGGGCTATCCGGCTCCTCCTGAGGCCCCCTAGTGGGGCAGGCGCGGGCGGTGGTTCCAAACCGCGTTTTCCTCTGGGCTCTCCAGCTGCCTCCTTCCCACCGGCCTCAGAGCTGTGCTGCGGGTCCCGCAGGTCTTCAGGGCCAGATCGTCCCGGAGCTGCTCTCTGGGAGGCTGTCTGTGGGCTACGGGAGAACCAGAGCTTTAGCACAGACCAGGTGCTGAGACTGAGACCGGCTGGGCCGGGCAGGGCGAGCTGTTACCCCCTCTGACCTCAGCCCTCTTAGGGCTGCTGGCTCTGTGCCCAGCAAAGGAGTAACTGGAAGCGCAGGGGGTGGAAGGCGGGTGGGGGCCTCTCCAAAGCATAAGCTCACTTTTGTTCCTTCACTCTCCCCCCTGCCTGAGGCAGAGGAAATATGCAAAGGGGCCGGGAAGAGGCTGGACCGGATGGGCTCTGGGGGCGCCAGGCCGGCTTGGAGGACCAGGGGCTGGCTGAACAAGGGCCCTTTGCTAGGACCCCTGGGGGACCGGCTTGGGATACAAGGAAGGGAATGGGCTTCCATCCACTGTCCTAGTAAGTTCAGGCCAGCGGGACGGCCCTGGGCACTCCTTCACCCTGGGTAGGGTCCAGAGGGGCTGGGGGCTCTGCAGCCTTACCTTGCTTCTCTGGCTTTGCTGCCGACCTGCCCAGTGTCGGAGCCACCCTCTGTGGCCCTCGGCCACCCCCTTTCAGGAAAAGTGCTGTAAAAGAAGAAAAAAGGGGGATGTTAGAGAGAAAGGAGGAAATAAAGTCTTTGGAAAGCAGAGAGTTTTACAACAGCCACAGGTTTTATGGAAGCAATTCTGTAATAACCTTCTACCTGCTTGCCCCTTCCCGCCCCGCCTGCTGCCCACCCCGTTTGGCCTGTGGGGTGCCCCTTCCCAAGAGCCCAGCCACCCCCACCCGCGCCCTGGATACCCTTGATGGCTGAGCCGGTAAGAAGATTTCCTGGGACCCAGGAGGGTCCTCTTCCACCCCTCTGACAACCCTACGAGGGAGTTTGACAGAAGATTTCCTCTGACCATTAAGATCTCCACTTGGTGGACACAGAGGTATCAAGATCTGAACCGGGGTGCAGAATCCATAGCGTACCTGTGGGGGCCGTTGGGATAAAGGAATGGGGGTGAGAGTCTTGACTCCCACCAAGTGTCCTCTGGTCCCCCTGTCCTCACAGTCGCTCTGGACCCGGTCCTGGGAAAGAAAAAAATCCTTCCACTCTCTGAGGAGCTAGACTGGGGCTTTTCTGATCTTGTACACAGCAGGGCTTTGGCATGACCTCCAGCGGTTACCTGAGGACTTTCACACTCAATTCACATCTGTCCGCCTCTGTCTCACACTTACTCAGGACACATGTGTTCACAATTCGAGCGTTCCCACCCCTCCCTGTGCAGTGAGGAACACAGGACACTCACCGTCCCTGCAGTCTGGCGCAGGATGTTCAGTAAAGACTCGCATGGTCAGACAAAATAAAGTCACCAGACTTCATGACCTTCCCCCAGTCTGAAGCATGTCCTCTTCGAGAGGAGGCCGTAACAGAATCCAGTGTAAGTCACACGCCGCCGTGGAGGGATACGGTAAGAGGTCTACACTGGGCTTGCCTTTCTGGATCAGCTACTATTTCATAGTCACAATCCACATGCACGGATACCTGGGTTTTGCCCTAGGTGTGTGGATGGTTTTGAAAACATATATGCAAGCTTCTGGAACACAGGTCTCCATAGGAGCAGAGGTGTTCACCTCTGTCCTGTTCATCGACAGGTCACACACATACACCGACGTGAGGTTAGACTTTTCTGACACGAAGTGTTGGAGCTGGGGAGACCCAAGCATCACAGATCCTGTGTGCAGCACAGGGCGTAGCACATGTATGCACGGTCCCCTACACGGGCATTTAAAGTAAATAAACAGGACACACTCATCTACGCAAATACAGCACGCATCCATGTTGGCAGAGCTTAATCATTGGAAAAACAAACTATTTTCCCATTTCTCATGGCTCGTCTTGCCTTTTTCTTCTCTTCTATTTCTTTCCCTCCCTCTAGATTCTCTCCCCTCCTCCTGACAAGGGCCCCTGACCTGGTCTCCCCCAAGCAGCACTCACCGGCTGGTTCCGCTGCTCCGGGCCGGCGTCGTGGCCAGGGGCTGCCACGTTTCCGGTGTGCTCTTCCCAGGCCGCGGCCCGGCTGGCTCCAGGCTCCGGTGTGGGGGCGAGGCCGCGAGGAAGGCTCGCTTTTCCTCCTTTCTCTCTGGGACGGGCGGGTGCACAGCTCTGTCACTCTTAGGACAAGTGAACCCGTGGAAGGGGCCCCTCCACGGGCCTGCAGAAGATGGGTGCCACGGTCCGGCCTGCTCCCTTCCGGCAAGGCGGCTGCTGTTATCTGGGAAGAAAGTAATGGTGGGGGGGGGTCCCAGGATCTCAGCGCAGCTAGGCAGGAGCTGCCTTCTCAGTGATCCTTTTAATCATTTGCCTGAGCTGGAGTTGAACTCCAGCCTGGGCCAGCAGTGCCTTCTAGAAAGGCCGGGGCGGGGGTCTTTCTTGGCCCATCCACTCCACCACCCAGAAGGAGCCAAGGCAGGGTGCAGACCCCAGGACTTGGGGAGCAAGTTCATGCTCTCCCCTCAGAAATATCTCTTGGGAGAAGTCCCAGACCTCCATAACCTGTCATCTCAAATGGTTCCTATTCTCCGCTTCTTTGTGATGCAAAGACAGAGCTGAGTCTCCAGAGAGAGGCCCGAGTCCCCTCCCCAGCCGGCCCGCGGGAGTTCGGGCAACTCCCCAGGCATTTAGCAACACGCAGACCCAACCCGGTCTGCTTCCGCTCAGCGCGAGCAGCCTCAAGCTGAAGTCTCCTTCCGTAACTTCGCCCTAAACCAGGCGGCCCTGGGCTCCCGGACGGGCGGCCGCAGTCAGGACAGGGGCATGGAGAACAGGAGGGCGGCAGTCAGAGCCCAGCGCTGTGACTTTTCCAGAAATAAAAAGCCCAGCCCACAGTTTGCTTGTCCTTTTGGGCCCTAATTTATGTGCTACAGAAAATCATATACTCAGCCGCCATGCTTCATAACGCCGTTATTTATGGCAGTAAAAGAGTCTTTTTTTTTTTTTTTGCCCGCCGAAGAGTGTATTTACTACAGGTGAAGCCCACAGCACACTCCATACATCCGGCAAATCGAGAACAGGTGCTTTGCCTTCACTGCCATCCGTCCAGTATGCACCCAGCTTTCTCGCTGGCGAGTCAGGGAGCTCCCTGACTTTCCCAAGCGCCCAGACGCTACTTAGAAGAATTTGCATCGGGTTTTGGTTTCTCTCCGCTTAGGCCCTATGGAAAAAGTAGGGCTCCACGCTGCTTGGTTCCAGATCTGCCGGGTTGTCGCCCTCGGAGAGCGGGGGTGCGTTAGGAGGGGGCCGGCTGGGCGCCAGCATTGATCTTTAAAAAATCATTTTGAAATCGCCATAATGTGAAGAAATATGGCGCCGTGCCCTCGTATTTCACACCTAATGACATGAGATGGCTTCATTTGGAAAGAAAAGCGGGCGGGAGTGTGTCTGTGCGTGTCCGGAGGTGACCCGCAGCCTTCCTGGGGAGAGGGCAGCCGCCCAAAGGATCAACCCCAAGTGAGAACGGCCCTGCTTTTGTTGAAAGGACTGGTGGGGCGAGACAGTGGCTCCGAGGGCAGCCGGCCTCAGAGTGGCCCAGAGTCAGGGAACTGACAGGAAACTTGCGCCCAAACCCAAAAGACTCCGGACCCCAGACCCGGGCGTGTCTGGGACCGTGGTTCCCTCGGCTGCAGGACAGGACAGGTGACTGCACGCAGGGCAGACACTGGAGGAGCAGGGGCTGGGAGAGGAGCCAGGACGCCAGGCAGTGGCCCCGAGGGAGACCCTGGGAGGACCGCAGAGTGGATTCTAATAAACCGACTATTTGCAAGCTCCAGAGAGAGCCTGGGGTGGAAGGCAGAGGCAGATGGGGAAAGCCTGGCCCAAGGAGCTCGCCGTCCACGCTGGTGCCTAGGCCAGCAGTGGACGTCTCCAGCGCGGCGACCCTGTGTGCAAAGGGGGCCCAGGAGAGCCCAGAGTCGGCCAGGCTCCGTGCTTTCCGGGCCCTGGGCCCTCACCCTTCCCTCCCCCCCCTGCCCAGGACTGCCTTAGGGGAGCTCCCGCAGCTCCTTCTTGAATTTAGCTCCATCCTCTGGGCAATGAGGGCCCTGGGAGGTTTCTCCTGGAAGGAAAGGGGTCCGGCTGAGCGCCCACCCACCCGCAGAGGCCCAGGGAATTTAGAGGAATTCAGTGTAAGGACTTGGGTTAGCTGTATGAAACTCTACGGTGGCCTCAAGTTTCCAGGGCCTAGAGAATCCCTTTGCCCTCTGGCGGGTTCTCATTTCGGACAGACAGACAGAAGTCCCATTCCCCCTTCCCCTCCTCCCGCGGTTACCGAGGGGTCGGGAGGTTCCCGGCTACTTCATTCTCCCAGATAGCGCGCCGCGCCCCCTCCAGAGCCCATAATGTCCCCAAACCCCAACTTGTCCCCATCCCTTTTCCTCCTTCTCCTGTGGCTGGCTGACTGCTGCTGCTGTTTAATAAACATCTTCTGTCAAGGGGACGAAGAGGAAATGAGGGCCCGCGGGGTAGAGGTGGAGGCGTTGGGGGGCAGGCGTCCTCCTTTAATTATCCCGCGGGCCTCTCCGACTGCGCCCCGGGCTGGGCTCTCCGTCTCTGTCTCCCTCTCCCTCTCCCTCTCCCTCTCCCTCTGCGCTCTCCCTCCTCCCTCCCGACCCGCGGGGAGCGCGCGGCCCCCGCCTCTCCTCCGCCCCCGCGCCCCACGTCGAGACCCCCCCTTCCTGCGAAGGCGGGAGGGGCGGCTGCGGCCCGGGCTGAGGTTACGTGGCCGCCGGAGCCCTGACGTGATAGCACGTTACATCAGCATAAAACAATCCATCCTGGGTGCGGAGCGCGGGGCGCGCGGATGACAGCGCGAGCGCAGCCCCCGCGCCCGATTGATGGATGTCGCGGCCGACGCTTTATCAGGCTGTCGGAAAAACTTTGACCAATCATTGTGCACGGAGCGCCGAGCCGGGCCGCTCCACTGTACTTTGTTGGCTGAGAAGTTGAGCCTGGGGGTGGCGTGGGGGTGCAGCGGGGGCGTGGGGGGGTCGCGTCCGAAAGCCCTCGCCCCGTCCGGGTGCCACCTTCCTCCGCCGCCCGGGCGCCGCCGCCGCCGCCGTGAGCGAGCCGGGAGCGCTCCTTCCCCTGCGAGCGAGCGCGCGGATAATGTCTGAGAATGTCCATTTCTGGGACGCTTAGCAGCTATTATGTCGACTCCATCATAAGTCACGAGAGCGAGGACGCGCCTCCAGCCAAGTTCCCCTCCGGCCAGTTCGCGGGCCCGCGGCCGCCGGGCGCTGCCGACCACCTGGACTTCCCGTCCTGCAGCTTCCAGCCCAAGGCGCCCGTGTTCGGCGCGTCCTGGGCGCCGCTGAGCGCGCACGCGTCCGGGAGCCTGCCGCCCGCGTACCACCCGTACCTGCAGCCGCAGGGCGCGCCCGCCGCCGAGGGCAGGTACCTGCGCACCTGGCTGGAGCCCGCGCCGCGCGGCGAGGCCCCGGGCCAGGGCCAGGCGGTGAAGGCGGAGCCGCTGCTGGGCGCGCCCGGGGAGCTGCTCAAACCCGGCGCGCCCGAGTACAGTTTGGAAACTTCGGCGGGCAGGGAGGCCGTGCTGGCTAATCAAAGACCCGGCTACGGGGACAATAAAATTTGCGAAGGAAGCGAGGACAAAGAGAGGCCGGATCAAAGTAAGTTATAAAAAAGTGAGAAGGAGGTGGAGGAGGAGGAGGAGGAGGAGGAGGAGACGCTCCAGGCCGGCCTCGGGCCGGGAG
>PVIC010000541.1:50667-95211 GCA_004025085.1 Thryonomys swinderianus | reverse complement strand
GCGCCGTACGAGGGGACGCTGAGCGCCCCGCTGCTCCGGGTCCCCGCGCGTCCCGCTGCCCCTGATCCCAGGCCCGGGCTAGGAGCGGGCCGAGCCGCACCGCGCAGCCGGAGCCGGGAGCCCGAGCTCGGGCGGGGCGCACCGTCCGCGCGGCAGGCGAGGGGGAGGGGGCTCCAGGGTTTTATCTGCGATGCAACAGCTCGGCGAGGACGCCGCCTAGCAGAGCTCGCGCCGCGGCAGCCGCAGGTCCGCAGCGCCGCCGGGAGGGGCGGGAGCCCGGGACGCGGCGGCCGAGCCCCCTCCCCGCGCGCCGCCCTCCCGGGCTTCCCGGCGGCCGCCCCCGTCCCCGCCTTCGCGCGCCCGGGTCTCCGCAGGCTCCCCGGCGGCTTCCGCTGCTCTCCGCGGGGCTTCCGGGTCGAAGCCGGCCTCGGGCATCGCCGGGGGTCCGGCATCACTTCCGAATTCTGGGCCGAGAAGGCGCCATCCCTGAGGGACCCGGGAGGGGGAGAGGAGAGGCGGGGAGAGGGGCCGAAGAGAGGCGGAGAATCTCACCCTTCGCGGGTTGTTCCACCCTTCACCTCCCGCCCCTCCCCAAAGCACCCCTGGGGGAACCCCAAG
This sequence comes from Thryonomys swinderianus, assembly GCA_004025085.1. Classification (NCBI taxonomy): domain Eukaryota; kingdom Metazoa; phylum Chordata; class Mammalia; order Rodentia; family Thryonomyidae; genus Thryonomys; species Thryonomys swinderianus. Next base: position 94,593 of record PVIC010000541.1, on the reverse strand, counting down.
TCTGGCCCGTTTCCAAAAGCTGCTCTGGGGGGCGGCTGGAGGAGAGGGGTCTGCTGCGCCGTGCGTCTAGGGTCGAGGAGGGCAAGTCGGCCGGGCGCTCGCGGCCCTAGACGATGATGCACAGGCTGGGAGTGAAGTCCTTAGCCCTGGCTTCGGGGCGTCCCTGCTGTCCCTCCACACCAGGGTGAGCCGGGCTGAGGGTGTGAAGGGCTGCCCCGCTCCCTGGGGCCCGCAGTCCCGCCCTCTCCAGCCTGCCAGGTGGACCCTTCGGAGCTGGTGTTTGGGGAAACAGCTCTCCCCAAACTCTTGCTCAGGCACCTCCGATATCCCGCACCCAGACCCCAAAGCTTGCCTCGAAAGCCCATGATTGAAAAGCAGCCATCTGGATGGGCTCAGTTATTAACAGTTTTTCCTATTTAATGCAGCTGCGGGCCGGCCAGGGCAATCACATTAAGGATGTAGTGTTGGGATTGGTAAGACGCGGTACTTGGCACTTAGGGTAGAATGAGCTGAATGTAAAAAACATCCAGTGCTTTTCATTGGGGGCGAAGAAGCCAGCAGAGCGTGGATGTTATTTTTCACTGGCTCAGCTTTTATCTGGCAACTTCTGAGTTCTCTGGTCTGGGGGGGAAGATGCTAAGGAGCAAAAGAAGCCTGTGTCTGTGTCTGAGTTTCCTCCTTTGGACCTTTTCCACGTAGGAACCTCTTCCTCTTCCCTGTCCACACCCGCGGCCGCTTGGACAGCTAGGTGAGCTGCCTGCCAGGGCGTTCAGTGCCCGCCGCTGCCACCCGCCCCTGCCCTGGGCCTGGAGCGGTGCCCCCATTTCCCTGAACTTGCGTTAACGGGCTCAAGGCAGAGCAGAGAGGGAGTCTATTGCTGCCATCCGTTACCGGGCCCCGGCGCCCCTGTCTAAGGTTGGAGTTGATAAATGGTTGCACTTGGGTTGCTATGGACTGCGGTGTGCTGGATGTCGAGGAGACTAGATGTGCACCCACACTGGCGTCAGGGAGGGTAGATCCGGACACAGGTACCTCTGCCTCCCGCCAGGGGCCTGAGATGCCAGCTTTCCTCGGCAGGGTGCCGAGGGAAGGGCGGGCAGGTCCCCAGGATGTGGCTGAACCAAGCTCCCTCCCTCCGGCCATCCCACCTGCTTTCTCCACACTTCTGGGGCCCCTCTGGTCCCCGGCTCTGGGTCCTGTAGGGAGCAGGCGGCAGGGCTGCCTGGACTAGTCTCCGGTTTGGCCCCGAGAGCGAAGACACTTGGAGGCCGGAAGTCTTGAAAGTGCTGAGGAGGCCTCTGCACCTCCCTGCCCCGTCCGTCTCTGGGGCTCTCTGGGACCCCACGGCCCAGGCGCCCTTCCTCCCACACAGGAGGCGCTGAGAGCAGGGTGCAGTGTGCCCTGGCCTGGGGTCCTGCGCCCCTTCCTTCCTTTGATTCTATCCCTGCTTCTCTTTCAGCCAACCCCTCTGCCAACTGGCTGCACGCCCGCTCCTCCCGGAAAAAGCGCTGTCCCTACACCAAATACCAGACGCTGGAGCTAGAGAAGGAATTTCTGTTCAATATGTACCTCACCAGGGACCGCAGGCACGAGGTGGCCAGGCTCCTCAACCTCAGTGAAAGACAAGTCAAAATCTGGTTTCAGAACCGGCGGATGAAAATGAAGAAAATGAATAAGGAGCAGGGCAAAGAGTAAAGACGGAGACTGGCGCCCTCCCTGCCCTGACCCGAGTGGGGGCACAGAGCCAGCACAGCCCGGGGCTGTCGGGACCGGGAAGGGCACCCTCCACTCAGTCCCCCAGTGCTCCTAGACCTGTGTCCTCCCCTCGCCCCAGTGTCCCTCCTCCTCTCTGGGTGCCAGGAGGCAGTTTGGTTTGGTTAGAAGCTAGATTTAGTTGGTTCCTGAGAAGACGGGGTCCCAGGCAAAAAGAGCTCCTTGCAGCTCCCGGCAGCCCCTGGGGGTTTCTCCTGGAAGCCCCAGCCCCTCGGCTCCAGCCTGCCTGGCCCGCCCCGCCCGCGCCCACCCAGAGCCACCCGGCACCCCACAGGCATAGAGTGGGAGCCCACAGGCAGAACGGAGAGCGGGAGACAGGGACACCTTGCGTGTCAGTGTGGCAGAAGCGCCCCCAGACCGTGGGGCCAGCCGGGCCTCACTCTGACACAGCAGGAGATGTCTGGGTGCAGACTTCTAAAGGGTGCTGGCGCCCGCCCAAAGCTTCAGCACCCCAGGGAGCCCCCAGCTACCCCCAAACCTGGGCCAACCTTCCCCCCAGGCCGATGGGCCTGAAGGGCTCTTGGTGGCACCCACACACTTGGCTGCAGGAGACGTTGAGCGCTGCATGCCACTTCCTGTCCTTCCAACAAGAGGAGGCCGGATGGGTCACGGCCCTCGGCCGCTCTTCTTGGGCCCCCTGGATGGACTGTTGCTTTTTATTCTTGCTTCCTGCCAGGCCTGCATTTTCCTCTCCCTTCTAGCCAACCCCCAGTCCACGCCGCCTCCCCTACCAGGTGAAAGAGTCCAGCCCACCTGCAGGCCGCCTCCGTTGCCCTCCGGCCCAGCCCTCAGGCCAGCCCCCCTCGAGGACCAAGGCAGGAAAGGCCCCCCCCCATGGAGGACTGATCTCGCATCTTCACTGCCCAGCTCCCTTCCGCTGTCGGCCGGGAGGAGCAAAGGCCCCACCCAGCACGCAGACCTGGTGCCTCACCTGTCCTGCCAGCTCCCCCATGCCAGGCAGAGGCCCTCTGGGCATCTGCCCAGTGCCCCTGCTTTGCCTCCCCCCCTACTCCAGCCCAGCTGGGGTTTGGGGGCACCACTGATGCCTGGCTTCCCTGCCTGCCCTCCCGTCCCCGGCGTCCCACGCTGGCTTCCTCCTGCCTCTCCCGACCCTGCCAGGGGCCGTCCCAGTAGAACTTCTCTTGCTTTGTCGGTGGCTGTTGTGAAATTGTGCTTGTGCTTTTGTGATTTCTTTGGGGGGAGATTGTTGCCTGTTTTGAGTTGTGGCTTCCGTGGGAGGGTGGTGGGTGGGAGCGGGGAGGGGGTGAGGAGCCTAGAGCTCAATTGTTTGTTTTGGAAGAAAAAGAAAAAAAAGAACAAAAAAATATATATCACTCTAGAAAATAAAGCTTTCTGAGACTTATTCTGTGTGGGTGGCTCCTCATCCTGGCCGCCTGGCCGGAGGTAGAGCCCTGAGCAGCCACAAGTCCAGGATGGACAGCACAGGCTGCTGCGTCCCCGCGGCAGGCCCTCCAACCTGGGGTCCCCGCAGAGCACCTGCTGCATCGCCCTGACAGGGGCCGAGTCCGAGGCCTCAGGCCCAGAGGCTCCCTAGGGGACCGGCCCTGGGGAGGCCAGAGAGGGAGCAGGGGCCTGGGAGCCAGAGGACGCAAAGCCTGCACGGGCCCTCGCTGCTGCCACCTTGGCGAGGCCGCCAGCCCGGCGGGGGTGGAAGGGACAACCGCGGGTCTGAGCTGGTCTGAGCCGCCGCCGCCGCTGCTGCCGCCGCCGGGTGTGGGGCGCACAGAGGTTGAGGGAGCCTCGCTGCTCAGATGGAGGAGCCCGGAGCGCTGCCCTCCCGGGGAGGACTGCAGGCCTGGAGAGAGCACGGAGCGGTGAACAACGTCCCGAAGGAGAAAATCCCTTCCAAGCGGACCCCAGAATCAAGCGTGGTTTCCCGGCACCTTGCTCTTCTCCCCAGAGCGTCTGGCCCAGGCCGGATCCGTGCAGACCCTGGGCCCCCTCAGCCTCTCCGCTGGGCCCGCCGGCGGGGCAGAGCGGGACAGGGGCCGGCTGGGGTGGAGGCGGCCGCGCTCCCCGTCTACCCTTCTCCTGCGAAAAGAGAGCGCGGCGGAGAGATCGCGGGAGGCGGGAGGCGCGCACCTCGGCCCGGCAGGGGCTCGCTAGGGACGGAAAGTGGGTCGGGCTTCGCAGCGGGTGTGGACAGGGCTGACTTTCCATCCTGGACTCCCAGCTCAGCTGTCGCTGAGCGCGAACCAAAAAGGCCGCTTTCTGCCGAGAGGAAATGCGGAAGGCGAGGCTGCAGCCGGCAGGGAGAGGGCGCCCGGGGTGGCCTGCGGCGGCCTCGGGGTCCCCAGCCCCAGAGTGGTTTCTTTCAGGACAAACAAAGGCGAAGATGCGGAGGCTGGGAAGCCGGAGATGGGGAAATCAGCTGTCATAAAAGAGAGGGATTCAGAGAGGGAGACCCGGAGAGAGCGAGGCTGAGAGGGGCTGGGAAAGGAATTCAATGCCGTGCGCGCAGCAATAAAAGAATATGACCGCTATAAAAGTTTATAGCGTATAAATTTCTGAAGGTTAAGAAACTAAACAGCCTCAAAGCAAACAGAGAAGGGAAACTTTCCGGAGCTGAGAACGCGTTCGCTGGGTCGGTTCCCGGCCGGGCAGGGGAACGGGTGGCCCCTGGCCCGCACCCTACCCTCGCTGCCCCGGGCTTGGGCCTGGGGTCCCCAGGGCCCCAAAGGGATATGGGAGAGGGCGAAAGGAGGGACGCTTTATTGTCACCAATGCTTCTGCGTCGCAGTTTGGACTTTTGTCTTTGTTCTTCACACCCCTTCCAGAACCAGGCATCCTAAACAAGAAGTCCCTGCGCACGCGCGCGCGCACACACAACACACACACACACACACACGCAGGTCCCTGGGCCAGACGTCTGGGGAGGACAGCCTCTCCACCCCTTACGGCCCACCCCATCCTCCCCTCCCCCAACGACAGACCCAATTGTTACGCCTCGGAACTTGCAGCGATCTTCTGGGGTTTGGAAAGGGTTCCATTTTCTCTTTTCCGGGCCATGCGGGGCGCGCTCCTTGGCCAGCAAGGCAGGACTGTGTCAGGGAAGGTTTAAGGGGAGAGAGAGGGGAAAAGGCAAAGCGTGGAACATCTTTTTTTAGGTCATCTACACAGTTCTGAGAACTTTTTCTTGATCCCGGTGCCTTTTTCTCCTCCGCTCTCGCTTTCTTTCCTCTTTTCCCCCAATAGCCAACGTTTCTGCAGGCGAGGCCTGGACCTCGGAGAACCTGGAGGAGCCGGCCGCCGGCGCCTTTTCCCGGAGCGGCCGCTAGATGGCAGCCTTGCTCCACGTGAAAATCTCGGGAGCCGCGGCCGGTGACTTCGGCGGCTCCGTGTCGCACCTCTGGCGGCCCTGCCTGGAAGAACCGAGCGGTACCGAAAGTCATGAATAATTTGCACGAATAAAAATATAAGGATCGTTGTAGCCCTTTCCCCCATTGTATAGGTTTCAGTTTTGGTGATGTCCTCCTCCCTACCGCTCCTCAAAGAGTCAATTTTCTGAATTTCCCCCATGAGGAGGACGCAGCTCCTCACCCAGTTGCTGTGCTCAGTGGGGCAACGAATGTGTGAAAACGGGGAATAATAGGAATAATAGGTGCAAGTCGAGAGGAAGCTTGGTTTGGAAAAAAAAATGCTTTTCCGTGAAGGGGGGTGAGCGAGCTGTCAGCGAGGCGGTGAGAGGTGAGAGAGGCCGCGGGCGGGCGGAGAGCGCTGCCCACCGGGCTGCAGAGAGCTGGGAACAGGTCTGAGGTCCCCGGTTTCGGGGGGACAGAGCCCTGGTTTGTGGGGATCCGGAGGGGCCCCGGGCTGGCGGCGCGCCCCGCATGGGCGCTGGGTGGCGACCCCCGCGCAGGACCTGGCTCTCCCAGGGTGCGGGCGCAGCCCGAGTTGTCGCTTTGGGGTGCTCTGTGCCTCTTCCGGACAGGTGCAGGGCAGCTCTGCCTCGGGGCGCCTGAGCTGGGGTGCCCGCGTGTCCGGCGTCAGTGGCTTCCAGGTGAGATCGGGGCTCCGGCGGGAGCCGCGCAGGCGAACCTGGGGCGCCGGCCCTGCGCCCCACGGCAGCCCGAGGCTGGACTCGGCTCTGCTTCGCCGCCGGCGCGCGGCTCCGTCTGCAGCCGGATTCCAAATCCGCAGTGTCGCCGGCCGGCAGCCCTGCCTCCCTCCCGGCGAACCTGCGGAGACCCGGACGCCCCTCTCCACACCGCCCCGCCCGGCCTCGTTCCCTTCTCTCTTGATCCGTGCCGAGGCCAGGGGAGTTTCTCCTCAACTTGAATTTCTCCAATAAATCTGCGCTCCGTTGGGTGTTTATAAATTATCGCCTTACTCTCTCTTGTTTTTTTCTTAGAATAGAAACGTTTTCCTTCCATCAGAAATTTCAGGCGCGGGGTAGGGATGATTTAGCACAAGGTGTTGAATTTCTACATCACAGGTGAATCCTCCGATCGTGACCATAAAACGCCCCGCACTTGATAAAAATGTTCGCTTCTTGGACAACTTGACCCTGGCATCCGCCGCCGCGGCCGGCACTGAGGAGCTGGCCCGGTCTGGCCTCGCCTCTCCTTCTGTCCCTCTCCGCAGCTCCTGCTCTTTAGGAGGACTCTGGTGACCCTCGTGGCAGCGCTTCTTTGGAGAGGGTGATGGTTTCATTTCCACCAAGATTGGGGTGTCTGGGGTGCCCAAATGCCGCCCCTCCGAAAGCAAGCCACTGAGTCCTGCCTAAGCAACAGACCGTGCTGGTTTGCGAAGCCACTTCCCTTTCTCGGTCTCCTGCCCGCCTTCCCTTGCTGCCCAGAGCCCTGGGGGGGTTCTAGTCTCTGAGCCGGGCGCCCCTGGGCCAGGTGGGCAGGGGAGGCCACGGCCCAGTGTCACCTCCCCAGCAGGGTGGGCTCTGCACCCTGGGAGCCAGAGCTGGAGGGAGAGGCAGGTTCACCGGTGGCTCCCCAAGGGGAGAAGAGGGTAAGTGGGAGCTCGGTGGGCTCCCTCCATCCCAAGGCTGGTATCGGCAGTGACGGTGGTGGCTCGGTGGACCGTGGGACAGAGAAATAATAGTCCCTGCCTGGCACTCAGCTCTGGGCCACTGCCCTGAACAGCAGAGGGTTAGGACGGCCGTGGCCGGCTGAGGCCTGTGTCAGGGCCTGGTGTCCAGGTTCCCGCCGGCCCTGCCCGCCGCTGCTGTGTGGATGGGGCTGGAGGCCCAAGCGGGGGCTTGGTCCGGGAAGCTGCCGTCGTTTGGGCTCGGCTACTGGCCCCAAGGCCTGGGTACAGGTGTGGGGCATTGCCCCAGGCGCCCCCTCCGTGGTGGCCTCAGACTTCTCTCCTCTCATACAGTCTGCTCCACAGAGCACCCACTGGGCCCAAGGAGAGCCCAGCTCCCTCTCCCAGCGAGCAGAGACGAACCAACTGTGAAATTCTGCCCATTCACCAGAAAGTTTCTCCTCCTGCTCCGGAGACCCCCAGCTCCTCAGAAGCCCGGCTTGTGAGTGGCCTGGGCCGGGTGGGAGGGGCGGCCCTGGGGTTTCCAGCGGCCTTGGGGGCAGGTGCCTGTAAGCTAAAGGAGGCAAAAATCTCAGAAAAGTCACTGTTTGCTCTGGGGGGTAAAAAAAAAAAAACCCAAACCCCATAATCATTCTCATTTCGGCTTCGTCACCCCACCGTGCTGCAGTTGGGCGGCGGGGGCGAGGGAAACTGCAGTTTTATAGCTGTAGAGGAAAGAACTCGTAAAATGCTAACAGCCTTTATGCGCCTCGGCATAAACAACAACAGACTCCGGCTTTATTGCGTTTTATAGTTTGTTAAAGAGTTTACAGCCATTTTTTGGGGGGCCGGTTACCCAGCCAATTCCCTGCACACGACAGTTAAACCTTTATCAATAATAAGGAAATTGATCATTAAAGCTTTAAATATGACTACCTCGTTTGTTTGAAAATATGTTTAGGAGAGGAAGCTGTATGATTTGATAACTTGTATTAAAATACCAATTACATTTATAGGACCTTTTAAAACTCGGCGCAATTAAACCGTGTTCTTTTACATTTTTCCGAAGCGACCCTGACATTTAGAAAGACTCCAATTGCCTCGTTAAAATCGCGAAATTAACAGCGGTGCCTGCGCCCGGCGCGCGTCGTGTCTGCGCGCGCGCGTGGTGTTTTTCCGCGACTCCCCCACAGCAGCCTTTGGGGGTGGTCCGCGAAGGTATTTGATTTGTTGGGAGGCGAGAGATATCTCATTAATGTAGGTGGTTAAACAGCTTTAATCCGTATTCATCCTCCCGCGCCCCCTCTCCGCGCCCCCTTCTCCCCCTCTCTCCCCGGGTGTTTTCCTCCCTCCTTTTCTCCGCGCTCCCCAGCTCCCTGGCGCTCTCTCTCTCTCTCCCTCTCTCTCTCTCCCTCTCTCTCTCTCTCTCTCCCTCTCTCCTCGCTCGCACCCTCGCTCTGCGTTCTGTCCGGGAGGAGTACGGAGAAGCCAATAGGATGCGGGGTCTCTAATGGATGCAAATGATCGTGAAAAGACAGTGCAAAATATGAAACAACTCATTTGCAGGGAAGTAAATCACCGAAAACTGTTTATGAACTGGCGTCCCTTCTTCGAAATGTAAAGCGCGGACCTCTTTAAGTGGCGGTAGATTTGGGCTCGGGGGTGGGGTGGGGGGAGGGCGCCGCGGCGGCTGCTGCCATGCGAGCTTAGACTTTGGGAGCTTCTCGGTCCTTTTTTCTATTCCTGGAAATCACAAAAAGTGTGGCGGCTTCGAGATCCTCTTCTCCTTTTTCTTTCTTTTCTTTCTTTTTTCCCTTTCCTCCTCCCTTCCCCTCTCCTTTCCTGGCGAGGGTGACCAGAACCCGGCGAGTCTGCGTTTTTTCCTCTCTCCCCTCTCTCCCTCTCTCTCTCCCTCTCTCTCTCCCTCCCTCTCCCCCTCCCCACCCCCTCCCCACCAGCCCCCAACTACAGCCGCCGCCGCCGCCGCCGCCGCCTCAAAATTCAATAAAATGAGCTCTTATTTCGTCAACTCACTGTTCTCCAAATACAAAACCGGGGAGTCCCTGCGCCCCAATTATTATGACTGCGGCTTCGCCCAGGACCTGGGCGCCCGACCCACCGTGGTGTACGGTCCCAGCGGCGGCGGCAGCTTCCAGCACCCGTCTCAGATCCAGGAGTTCTACCACGGGCCGTCGTCGCTGTCCACGGCGCCCTACCAGCAGAACCCGTGCGCCGTGGCGTGCCACGGGGACCCGGGCAACTTCTACGGCTACGACCCGCTGCAGCGCCAGAGCCTGTTCGGGGCGCAGGACCCAGACCTGGTGCAGTACGCGGACTGCAAGCTCGCGGCCGCCAGCGGCCTGGGCGAGGAGGCCGAGGGCTCGGAGCAGAGCCCGTCGCCCACGCAGCTGTTCCCCTGGATGCGCCCGCAAGGTGAGCTCCGGGCCGGCCGGGCCGGGGTCGCGGGGCCAGGGGGCTGGGGCGCGGCCGGGGCAGGGCGCAGGGCGCAGGGCGCAGGCCGGGCCGCAGCGCCGGGCTTCTGGAAGGCTCGGCCGCGTCGCAGTCGCCTGGCGCGGCTTCCCCTCTCCCTTCCTTCCTTCCATTCTTCCTTCTTTCCTTCCATTCTTTCTTCCTTTCCTTCTCTCTCTTTCCCTTCCTTTTTGTTCCCTTTGAAGGGGGCTCACTGAGCGACATTTCCTGAATCCATAAACCCCACCAGCCTGCCCCACTTCCCCCTCCAGCCTCTTTCCCCCCTTTTACTGTTTTATGGGGGCTAGCGGAGAAAGGGTGGTGGGAGTGGGGGCGCTCGACTTTTGCACTTTTCAATTGCTTTATAGTTTAATTACCCTGAAGAAACTTTTCTTCTGGGGCAGAGGCTCTGGGGGCTTTTCAAGGTGGGTTCATTCGTCCCCACCCCGGCTTTTTTTATTCTTACCCCCCCCCACATCCTTCCTGCTAAACTTTATGGCACTTTTGATAGGACTGACCACCCCCCCAGCCCTGGCGCTGGTTACCAGGGGAGGGGGTCCCCCTGCCCCCCGTCGGGCCGCTGACCCCCTCCCCCTCCGCCGGCCGCGGCCTCCCCGCGCCCCCCGCCCCCCGAGCGGGGTAGAAGGTCCCTGCCCTTATTATCCCGGTCTCCCCGGCTGGCTCACGACTCTCCCCCTTTCCCGTCCCTGCCCCTCCCCCTCCCGTCTCGCCCTTTCCCCCCTTCCCAGCAGCCGCCGGACGCAGGCGAGGCCGACAGACCTACAGTCGCTACCAGACCCTGGAGCTGGAGAAGGAGTTCCTCTTTAACCCCTATCTGACTCGCAAGCGGCGCATCGAGGTGTCGCACGCGCTGGGACTGACAGAGAGACAGGTCAAAATCTGGTTCCAGAACCGGAGGATGAAGTGGAAAAAGGAGAACAACAAAGACAAGTTCCCCAGCAGCAAATGCGAGCAGGAGGAGCTGGAGAAGCAGAAGCTGGAGCGGGCCCCGGAGGCGGCGGACGAGAGCGACGCGCAGAAGGCGGACAAGAAGTAGGCTCCAGCCGGGACACCCGGGCCGCGGCCCCCGCACGCCCGCCCGCCCGCCGCCGCCGCGGCCCCCGACCCTCCGCGGCCACTCGGCCCCGCGTCCCCGCGCGCTCCGGCCTCGCCGCGCCCGGCTCCCACCGCCGCGCCCCGCCGCGCCATCCCCGCTAGTGGTAGTCTCTGTAATAGCTTCCGTGTGTGCGCCGCCGCGGGCTCCCTCCCTTCCCGGGCCGAGAGAGAAGGACCGAAGCCAGGACTCCCTCGCCCCGCGAGGACGAGCGGCCGCGGCCCGCCGAGCCCCACGCCCCGCCCCGTGTACAAAGCCTCGTTGTGCAATGGTCCTTTTCCTTTGAACGTGCTTCTTTGTAAAGACCGAGGTACCGATTTCTGCTAAGTTCTCCCAACAACATGAAACTGCCTATTCACGCCGCAATTCTCTGTCTCCCTCCTCTTTCTCTCTGGTTCTCTCCCTCTCCTGCTGCGCCCTCCTTCCCTCCCGGCCCCTCTCCCAGCTTCTTTCTCGCTTCTCTCTTTTCCTCCCTCCCCTCCCCTTTGGTTTGACAATTTTTGTCTTAAGTGTTTCTCAAAAAGAGATTACTTTAGTTAGCATGCGCGCTGTGGGCGATTGTTAAAAGTGTTCCTAGGTTTACTGTGAAGAGAATGTATCCTGTATCCGTGAATTGCTTTATGGGGGGGAGGGAGGGCTAATTATATATTTTGTTGTCCTTCTATACTTTGTTCTGTTGTCTGCGCCTGAAAAGGGCGGAAGAGTTACAATAAAGTTTACAAGCGAGAACCCGAGACTGGCCCGGGCCCGCGCTGCCCCTTATTCGCTCGCTCCAGGCGCCGGCTCCGGCTGCGGGCGGGGGCGCGGGTTGCCACGCCAGGCCTCGGTGGCGGCGGCGGGGAGGGCGGGGGCTGAGGGCAGGTGGCGCAGCCCTGGGCCCAGGGGCGCAGGGGGCGAGGGAGGCGCCTCCACGCGATTGGAGGAGCCGGGCCGGGGGAGGGGAGCCGCAGCAGCCCCCTCCCCTCGCCCTCCCGGGCTGCCCGGAGACCCCGCGCCCGGCCGCGCCAGGGAAGAGGCTCGCCGCCCGGGCTGGTGGCCGCGTCCCCGGCCGCTTCTCTCTTTGTTTCCGTGTGTGTCCTCCCGTGGGGCGTGGGGGAGGTGGCTAAGATGAGCGCCAGGCTGCTGAGCACGCAGAGATTTTTATTTTTCTGGGCCTCTGCTGGGAGAGATGCTCTTCTGCGCCTCGCCCTCCGGGGGACGTGGCCAGCTCTGCCGGCGGTGACTCGCTGCCTTCCTTCCTGGGCTGCCCCTGCTGCTCTGTCAGCCTTGCTCCACGGAGGCATCCGGAACCCGGAAAGCAACTAGCCCGAGCCTGGGCCGCCCTCCTCCCTTCCTTTTTCTTCCCACATCCCACTCCGTTTTTTTTTTTTCTTTCCAAACCTTTTTAATTTTTTCCATCAGAAACCGCAGCATCCGACGCCCGTTGGCCTCAGCCCGCCCCCCCAGAGCACTCGGAAGCCTCGGTCCCCTTGAGCCGGGTGTCTGGGCACCGAGGGAGCCACGAGGCCAGGCTGGTGGCGCCTCACCTTGAGAGGCCTGGCCGGAGTTCCGAAAGGCCGCCTGGTGGGGGCGACGACCCGGGTCGTCCCGGGCTTATTTGTTTTCCCTTCCTCCTCAGACCACCCCTGCAAGCTATCTCCAGCCCGCGGGGTTCGACCGCGGCCCTGGAGCCCCCAGCCCCAACCCACAGCGCTCGGCTTTCCCATTCATTATTGATCATATTTTATAAATCCAACGCCACACAATTTTTTCCACGTTACGGGCGCCGTGGGGAGGCGGCGCGGCCATTGGCGCAGGGGCCGTCACGTGGCCGGGTCACGTGGCCCGGAGAGGAAAAAGGGGGTCCTTTTCGGTGTAAATCTGGACTCTAATTCTGTAATATATCAAGGAATCTCGTAAAACCGACACTAAAACGTCCCTGACTACAAATCATCCGGCCAAATTATGAGTTCATTGTATTATGCGAATGCTTTATTTTCTAAATATCCGGCCGCAAGTTCGGTTTTCGCCGCCGCCGGAGCCTTCCCCGAACAAACTTCTTGCGCGTTCGCCTCCAGCCCCGGGCGCCCCGGCTACGGCGCGGGCGCCTCCTTCGCCGCCGCGGTGCCCGGCCTGTACCCTGGCGGGGGCGGCGCGGCGGGCGCGGGCGGCGTCTACGCGGCCGGCTACGGGCTCGAGCCGGGCTCCTTCAACATGCACTGCGCGCCCTTTGAGCAGAGCCTCTCCGGGGTGTGTCCCGGCGACTCCGCCAAGGAGCAGCGGGACCCGGAGCTGGCGGCCGAGAGTAACTTCCGGATCTACCCCTGGATGCGGAGCTCAGGTAACGCGGCGCGCACAGCGGTCCCAGCCGCAGCGCCGCCCGGGCCCTGACCGCGAGGGGCCGCTTGCCGGCTGGGCGGCCCCTGGCGCGTCCGCAGGGCTCCGGAGGTCGGTGCTGGGGCCATGGCACCCCCGGGCCGACACCCTTCACTGCCCGCCCCCGCGTCTGCTCGCTGCTCTCAGGCTGGCTCCGCTCCCCCGGCGGGTCTCTCTCTCGCCGACGCCGCTGCGGCGCTCAGAGCCCCCGACCCGCCCCGCAGCCTTCCTCCCGGTCTTTTAGCTTTAAATATTTATCAGCAGCGCCGGCACGGGCTGGAGATGAGGCCGTTTGTCTCGCAGAGGAAGACTGGGGTTTGCAGAGAATAGCCATTAGGGTCTCCCCCCTCTCTCCCCCCTTTCCTCGACTGGGATCTCAGGCCTGGGTGTGTCCCCCAGCCCTGGCTCAGACACGATAGGGGGAGGGGCCGGCGCTAAGCTAAGCAGTTCTCCCCTCCCCCTTCCTCCCAGCCAACCCTGCTCCCCCATTATCCCCATCAGGACAATTAGAGGTGGGCTCCAGAGGCCTGGCAGGAGGAGGGGAGAGGACAGGAGGACCCGAGCGGGACCGGGGCCAGAGTGGCAGGTGGAGGGAGGGAAGCCGAGGCCAAGAGAGATGAGGCTCCTGACCCCCCAGTGAACTTGGGGGCCGGGAGAACTAGGGAGGGGCGGGGCCCTCTAAGGGCGCTGGCTTCCTCTGCACCCTTCCCAGGAATCCCAGGTGGCAGACAAGTTGGGGGGATGTCCCTCCGGTAGGGCCCATCTCCTCTTGGGGAGGGACTGGGCCTCTAAGGGGCCGCCCAGCAGCTACTGCAGGAACCCCAAGAGGCCAGGACACCTGGGAGGTCCCCCTGCACCCTGTCTCCTACCACCCGGAGGGGACGCACTTGGGAGCCACCGCGCCATCCAGAAGGCCCAAGGTTTGTGATTAGAGGATCCTAGCCTCGCTGAGATTGGGGCTTAGGAGGTGCCCAGTTCTCCCGGATCAGCCATGGTGGTCACGGTCCCCATTCCCTGCCTCATAATTCAACTGCCTTTCCAGTTGATTTATCAAAGCCCAAGTTTTTTTGCTCGTAAACACTTCAGCTTGGCTTTTATCTGACTTGGAATGAGGGCCCCAGCCCTCCTCTCCGAGTCTGCTCCCCAGGAGGGCTGGCACCCGCACTACAGTGCTCCCCCAGGTCTCCTCCTTGGGGTTCTGGGCCTAAGTTCTGAAGGCCCCACACAGATCCTTGAGTTCCGCTTTGACCAGGCTGCTTCTCTCCTCTGCTCTTGTGCTGCCTTGGAAGCCCAAAGGTGGCTTTGCAGAGCCGGTTGCCTGGATGGCCAGGTGGGCAAGGAGGTGAGCCCGGCCCAGGGTGAACCGCGGCCCTGCCTGGGGGAGAGTCCCCCGAGGGTCGCCGTTCTCTGCTCAACCCCTCCATGCTCCAAGGAAATCTTCAATTTGCCCCTCCTGGTGCCCAAACAGGGTGTGAAGCGCTGGACCTCTGCAGCCCTTTGTCTCCTTTTCTTCTTGGGAAACACTGAAACAGGCCTGAGCTCGCAGACACAGTCCCTTGCAAGGTTACCCCCCAAAACCACCACCATTAGAGGCAGCAGGGGAGGCCTGGGGTTCTGGTCCCAGAGAGTAACTGGGATCCACCTCCCCTCACCCCACATGCATGCCTTGGGATGCGCTGCCTTCGGGAGCCAGCAGGTTAGATCTTTCCAGCTTCTGAAGTCTAGGCAGGATGACATCTCTCGTAGGAACAACGGCCATATTTCCCTTGAACGACCTGCAGAAAATTTTGCACATTGAGCCAAAGGCACCATGGCTGTGTGGGCCAGAGTTTGAAAGCAAGAATTTGATTTAGTTGGAAAATGGGCTTTTTACCCCCTCCGGTGGACCTCACATTGCAAGGTCTAAGAGGGAGTAGGTTGTGTCTGCGTTTTCAACATTTTTGATTTGAAAAGACTGACTGGTTTTCCCCTCTTATTTTGTGCCCAGGTACAGACCGCAAACGAGGCCGCCAGACCTACACGCGCTACCAGACGCTGGAGCTGGAGAAGGAGTTTCACTACAACCGCTACCTGACCCGGCGGAGGCGCATCGAGATCGCGCACGCCCTGTGCCTGACCGAGCGCCAGATCAAGATCTGGTTCCAGAACCGGCGCATGAAGTGGAAGAAGGAAAACAAGACCTCAGGCCCGGGGGTCGCTGGCCAGGACAAGGCGGAAGCAGAGGAGGAAGAGGAAGAGTAAGGGGCAAGAAGAGGAAGAGAAGAGAAAAGGGAGAGAAGGAGCCACCCAGTTCTGGGAACTGACCCCGGAAGCTTGTGTCAAATAGGGGAAAAAAAAACTGTTTAAATAAAAGAAGGTTTTGAAAATATCAAGGAGAGAGAAAGATGAAATTTTGGTTGCTCAACACTGTAAAAAAAAAATACTACCTATAGGAAAGTGTGTCGAGTTTGTTTTTGTACAGTATGAGAAGGGCATTGTCTACCTGTCCTGTAGCTTTTGAATTTGCCTCCCCCCTCTCTATGTTGCTACTGTTGTAAAACCTCCCTGTTTTGTCAGCCTCCTTTGCTGCTGTCTTTGCGGACCGTGTGTCTGGACAGGCAAGGTGCTTCCCACTTGCCCTCCTGAGCCTCCACCTTCCCAGCAGAGGCACCCAGAGGGTTTGGGGGGCCCCACGGATCCACTGACTGGCCCGCTAGATCCTGCGCCCTGTGTGCCTGACCTCTGCCCCTTGTGCCCAGCGTTGACCACCCTCCCTTTTTTTACATTCCGTGTGTAGCCGAATATGCAAAAATAAAATGTGATTAAAAATAGGTGAATGTCGCATTTTCTGTTTTGCCCAAAGCCTGGAAGGAGGTCGGGGCTAGTTTTAGGTGGGTTCCTCAGAGGCCCTCCGCTGCCAGTCCTTTGCTTTTTATGCTGGTCGTCTCTTTTCTCACTGCCACCTGCTCTGGGGACTGCCAAGTGGAGACCTCGGAGAGGTCACACGAACATGTTCTTCCTACACACCGACATGACCCAGGGCAGACGATCACGTTTACAGGCGGACATACCACATACACGTGCACGGGCACAGTCACAAATACACGTTCATATGTTCACAAAGGGACACAGCGGCCCTCACGCACAACCGGCTCCACCTTCACACACACAAGTCTCACACAGACCGAATGCGCATCCACGCACGGCTTTGTAAACAGGTTCACATCTGCCCAGAATACAGACATCCGTGATCCTCTGTGCTCAGCCACACACCCGCAAAACAGAACCAAATAAAGGAAAAAAAAAAAACCCCTCAGATTCAGAAACTCTACCGGTGCTGCCTTCAAAGCAAGCTGTGTGATCTGGCTGCCGCCCAGCCGCCAATCCGGAGATGACATCCCCAAAACTGGGCCTCCTAGGAAAAAGGAGCGTTGAGAAGGGAGCATGAACCCCCAAATCCATTCGGGCCTTTTGGCAACCTTCGGGCAGAGGCCGGTTGTCAAGGGCAGGTTTCCTAGCAGGCCTGAGGTGGCCTGCTTGCCCCAGGGAGCCGGCAGACTTGCGGCAAATATTTTCGATCAAATCTATTCCTTTTTTTTTTATTACCACTGATGTTACTTTCATGTGTTTGAATTTCTCTCGTGCTAAATTGATCCAGGCGATCCACTTAAAACTTAAAAGCGGAATAAACACGAGTCCCGGAGCGAGAGGGCGGAGCGGCTTACCGGGCTGGCGTGGCTGTCCCTATCTCGCTGAGCAGCCCGCCGCGGGGACTTCCTGAGAGCCTCTCGGCCGCTCTCTGGGTCCTCGGCAACCTGGAACCTTCTCAGGAGTGCTGAGCCAGAGGAAAAAAAGAAACACATTTCGGGGAGAGGTTATTTCGTTTTTCTTTGTATTTGGGCATGGGTCGATCAACCCGAAATACGGGGATGTTTTAGAGAACCAGGGGAAAATGGGGTGCCTTAATGTGCTGCACCCCCAAAACCTTTGATTGCAGCACAAAACCCTGAAAGAAGGTGTAGACACAGCTGGACCTGGATTGCTGATTTTTATAATTTATTGAATTATCCTGGCTTGTTAAAAATTAGAGAACAGAGAGCGGGGAGGCGGGCTGGCTTTGGGAAAATGTGTCTCACTGGAATGTGCAAGTGAAGGACCCCTAACCTTGCAGTTTCCCCACCGACGACCACAGAACCCCCTTGGCAAGCCTGCGGAGCTGTCCTCGGAAGGGATAGGGACGCAGACGTCCAGGATTTGGGCGGGAGCCCCAGATCTGTGGCTCTCCCCTCCCCCAGTTTCTGGGGTGCCGAGAATCAGCTGACCCCATGCAATCCTCCACCCCTCCTGGGGAAAAACTAGGCCCTCGGGAATCCAGGCCCCCACACTGCAATGCTGCAAGCCTCACAGGTGGGGGTCCCCTGTTTTTAAGGCTGAGAATGAGGGGGCCTAACTGAGGGGAAGGGGGACATTGTAGCTTTCACTTTACAAAGAGGAGAGTGCCAGAATCTGGCAGCCGCTGGCTTCTCCCCCAGATCAGTCCCGTGCAGACAACACGGGGTGAATTTTTACTAGAAAAGAGGTGGGGAGCTCCTGAGGAAGACAGGGAGATTGCTAAGAGAACCCCCTTCCTAGCTAGACCCTTGTGGCTTCTCTATCCTGTATCTCTGCACCCCAAATCTCACTCCTTCTCAGATTGGGGTTTCCCCAAAAAAGAGGGAAGGAGAAGAAAAGAAGATGGCGACTGAGAAAAGGGTTGCTGGTGGAGCAGCCAGGAAGAAATGCAATAAATTCCTTGTTGTTTTATGAAAATTTACAACTTTGTGATAGAAGTTTATGAGTGGTTGAATCCAGCGATTGGCCGGCGCCGGTCATGTGGCCGGGCGATCGTGAACATGAACTTTTTATCATTTCCCTGGTGGTTAGAATGCAGCATTCTTTTGGACACCACACCTAGGTCGGAGCACTGTCGTCCTTTAGGGCTCCAGCCTCTTGATATTTTTATACTTCAATATCAGCTCCACAGAGCAAAGGAGAGAGAGAGGAAGAGAGAGGGGGGAGAGAGAAGAGAGAGGGAGAGGGAAGGAGGGGTGGAATTATACAAAAGAGAGAACCAAAAATAATTTTGATTCCTAAGTTAATTTTCCTGCTGATCTGGGATTTTAGTCATCATGAAGGGTAAATGGACAATCCGCTCAGGACCACAGCCTGATACCGTTTTTCACAGCCAGAACTTACTCTATTTTCTATGCAAATGTCACAAAAGCGAAACACCCTCTCTCCCAAGTCAGAGAAGGGAAGTGACGGCTCTCAGGTTGGGACAATATTATCTGGAAACCGAGAGAAGAAACCGAACGCTCTTCCCCCGCCCTCTCTCCCCACCCTTTTCGATCCGGAGGCTGAAAAACCCCCAAGGTCTGCAAAGGTAAGGGAGATACCGAATTCTTTTCTTATTCTTTTGCATTGCTTTTGTAGGGGGTGGGGCTTGGGCTTTCCCCCCTTCCGTCTCCCCGCCTGGGGTTGAACCCCACCTTTGGGCGCTGCCGGGAGAGGATTCCCGAGAAATTCGGTGCTGGAGAGAGGTAGCTGCTTCCCGGAGGGGGAGTCCCGGCGAGGGAGACGGAGGAGGGACGGAGAGGGGCCGTGGAGGCCATCTCTGTGTGCCAGTTAAAAAGGCTGGGGGGCGGGGAGACCGAGCCGGGGCTGCAAAGGAGAGAATGGGGTGTCTGGGCTTCAGCAGCCCCTGCGGCGGGGAGAAGCCACTTCGATCGGCCTCGGAGGGTTCGTCTCCCCCACCCCCGTCCCTCCCGGGTCCTGGCCTCCTCCGATTGTCCCCGTGCGGTTCTCTTGCCCAGTGTGGTAGTGGCGGCAGCATTGGCACGAGGGGCGGCGGCGCTCGGGGACGTCCTGGTCTCAGCAGGGCCTGGAATCTCCGCAGAGGCCGGTGAGGCTGAGCAGGCGGCTAGAGAGACACAGAAGGAACAGATCACAGAGAAACCTTCACATTCTCCCTTCGGAGACATTTCAGAAATGAAAGGGCTGGGGGCGGAGGCGCCCAGGGCCCGAGACTCCCCAGGAAGTCGGGTGGAGAATCTCGCCCGGGTCCCGGCCCCTCCGGCAGGCGGGAACCTCGCGGAGCAGGCAGTTGTGTGGATTTTACGCGGTAGGTCCCAGCGCGCTGGTTCCGGTGGTGCCGTTCCGATTCTGTGAGTTGTGTTTCATTGGTATGGGGCGTGTGGATTTCCGTGGGGGAGAAAATGGCCCTGTGTGTCTGATATGGAAAATTCAAACTTTCCTGCATCCAAACGTGGTGTTTGTGAACAACATTGTGCATATTGGTGTTTGGGGCTTGTACACAAAAACAGGAGAGGAGGTAATAAGAACAATCAAAGGGAACACAGTGAGATAATCTGGTTCTGTCTGGCTGCAAAGCTGCTGGTGCTGAGCTCAGACAGCTCGGTCCTGTCTCCCAGGTGCCTGATTTCACCCCAGCCAGGCCTTGGGGTGGCAGGGGAGCTGCTGGGCGAGAGAGACTCGGTTTCTACAGTAGCTGGTGGGGTCCAAGAAGGCGCTGATGGAGGCAAAGACTAAGTCCAGGGGTGAGGGAGCTTCTGGGGAGAGGATGGAGGGCATGGAGAACCAGAGACGTTGCGATTAAGCTCTAGTTTGGTTGTTGATTCCGCTTTCTTCAAACCAGGTGCGGGTGGTCAGCCTCAGGCCTGCGGTGGCCCCGGGATTGCCAGGCCTGGGGTGTGTCTGTGTGCACAGGCGTGTGTATATGTGTGTGCGGTGTGGCGCGCGCGTGGGCCATCCCAGCCCTGAGTTGGGAGGAATGGGAGATGGCAGCCACTTGTGGCATAGGAGTGGAGTCCCTGGGGGCCCAGGTGGGTGCCAGGTACAGGCCTGGCCTGGGCTCCTGGGAACACACCTGTTCTGTAGCAAGTCAAGTCATTCGCCAGCGCCCATGACACTGGGGACCTATTCTCTAAGGGAAATTCCCCAAACCCACTCAGACTAAAGGTCTTTTTCTCTCGGAATCTTGGCGGATTATAAATCGATCCTTAGACAGTTTGCTCTGACCCAAATTATGCGGTTTGCTGCCATCTACCGACCGTTCCGAGACAAACGCGCGATTTGGGCGCTGCAAGCCCCGCGACACTGCCGGGCGGTGCCAGACGCCTGCAGCCCGGGCCGCCGGCCCCCCGGGTGGGAGAGGTGGGGGGCTGTCGGGGCCACTCGAACGCCCTCCATTCCTTGTCTGTTCGCAGGGGCGGATGGATTAGGGAACAAAACAGTCTTTCGCCTCAGGATCCCCAACCCTTTTCTTGTCTCCCCTCCGAGCCCATCTCAGCCCCATCCTGGTGGCTGGCAGAGAGATGCAATCTCTCTTAGGACCGATACTACCACCTGAGGACTGGGGTAACTGAGCCACAGAATTGGGGTATCAGAGCTACGGCCCCGCCCCCAGCGCACCCCCAAGGCTCAGGCGAGGACTGGCCGCTGGAACCAAGGCTGTCAAGGTTTATTTGGTTTCTTCGTAGTCAAGGGAGGGGCCGCGCGGTTCCACTCGGTTGTCAAAAGACAAACCGAGTCTATGTTCTTGCATTTGGCCGGGGCGGGTCTCGCCAGCTCCCTAACCGGTGGGTCGGGGGTGGGGTGCAGTGGAGGCACCGAACGGAGCTTTTCTGGAAACTGTCGGTGGCTGTAAATGAGTGTCGGTCCCCTCCCCCACCCTGAGTCGTTTTGAGCGAAATCGACGCGAGTACGCATTGGGGAGAAGTCGGAGTGGGTCGTGGGAGCGCATCACGAAGGCAGCAAACCGTCGAGACTTTCGTGCCCGCCGGACCCCGCACACCCGCTTCGCGCGACGCAGTCCCCGGAGGGGGTGGCAAGGCGGCCTGCGCCCCTGCGCCGCGTTGGCGCGCTGGCCCCTGTCTCTCGGGTTACTGATTAGCTCGGGCTTTCAAACCGCAGGAGGAAGCGCTCTCCGGGCCAAGCCTTTCAAGGTGCGGTGGCCCGGACTCCTGGGCGGGGGCTGCAGGAAATTGCTGTGGTGCCGGCCCGCCGAGGTGTTACTGGGGTCTGGCTGCCGAGGGTCTGGGGGCCTCTCAGAGCTTTCCTGCCGTCTGAGGGACTTGCCGGGGGCTGGAAGCCTGGCCAGCCCTGCGGGAGGTCCCCAGCGAGCGGCCTGGCGAGGCCTGGGGCCCTCCGAGGTCTTTTATTCTCTTGTGGGCGGTGGAAGGACAGGTAGGGAGGGGAAGTCAGACTGGTAGAGAGGTTGAAGCACTTCAGGGGTCTTGGTGCGGGTGGGCCTGGGCCAGGGGACGGGGAGGGCGCTGAGCCGCCGCCCTCACACTCCCTGGAAGATCACAGGGGTGCCTCTCATTTGCATAATGGAATGAGGTCTTTGTACCTCGGTTTGGACCAACTTTGGGACGCAGTGGCCAATGCAAAAAGCGGCTCTCAGTCTAGCTGCGCTGCCTCACTGCGCCTCTGGGGACGTTTCTGTCCTCAAACCCACCCACGCAGAGTCCAGGGGAAGAACTGGGCCGGTGGCGTTTTCCTCCGCCGCCCCCCCCCGCCACGATGTGTGTGGGGGTCCCTTCCATCCCAAGAGCCAGGAAGGCGGCTCCGCAGCCCCGAGCAAGTGGGAAGCCTGGCCAGTCTCCATCCCACGCCACGCAGCCCCACGGCGCGGAGCGGAGCTGAGGGTCCCTGCCCCAGATCTGGAACTAGTGTGCTCAGCCACAGTCCTGGGCACCGAGAAGCCCCAGCAGTCCCCGTTTGTGTACTCAGGACTGGCTGTTTATTTCTGTCCACCCCACAGCAGACACACTTCCTCACGGGTCAGGGAAAGACACCCAGCCCAGCAGGCTGCCGCGCTTGCTGTGTATTTACATATTCCCCTGTGGAGACAGACAGACAGACTGCCCTGCTGCAGGGCACCACAGAGACTCTCCTGGAGATCTGGCTCCAGAAGCCAGGCAGTCCCTGGCCGGGGCCTGCCTGCCTGCTCTTTCTCCCAAACAAACGGATCAGAGGAATAAACGCTCATAAATACCTCTGGGCTTAGATAAGAGCGATGAGGCGTTAGTTCCTTTCATGCCGGACTCCAGGCGCCTGGGCCCTGCCTGTAGCAGCCCCATCTCCCAACAGGCAACCTGCAGAGGTGAGGCTAATCTAGGGGCTGTGACTCCACGGATAAGGGGATTCTTTCCTGCTTCTGGCAGGGCAGCGAGAGGAGAGCCCCCTCTCTTACTGGCTCTTACCGCGCCAGGTTCTGCAGGGAAGACCACACCATCTAGACCAGGTACTGGACACCGCCTTGCCCAGGGAGGAGGGCTGAGGCCCAGGGCCCAGCTCCAAGCTGCAGGGCCGGGAGAGGTTCAGACAAGCACCCTTTCCTTCTCATACAGCTCCTGCTCCTCTCTAGCAGTGGGCCTGACCACCCCAGGGTTGCCGCATGCGCGCTTCTCCACCACTAAGTGGTTTGCGTTTAAGTCCTTGCAAACCCCAGAGGACCAGGGTAGGAAGTGACTGGAGTGACACTTGGAGGTGACCACTTTGCATAAGTGCAGCCTAAGACTGGCCCTGAGTTAGAAACCCTCTCAGAGGCCAAGCCTGCCCCCAACTTCTGCACTCCCCCCCACCCCGTGTCTTATGCCACTGTTGTGCCACTGTTGGCAGACAGAGCTGGCTCATAAAAGGGAGAATGAGGCAGGGTGGATCAGCCTGGCCTGCCATCGAACTCGCTTTCATCCTGGCCCCTTCCTGTCCCCAGGTGGAGAAGTGTCACCCTTCACTGCCTGGCCTGTACACGCCTCTTGGAATATTGGAAACACACTGTGGCCCTGACCCCAGCCTGGGCTTCGTGTGTGCTCATCCTCCTTGGATGAGAGGGGGAACGGCCGCACACCCTCATGCCCGAGCTTGCTCAGCAGCAAGTCCAAAGCTGATGATTCAAACGCCAGACGTGGGAGGAAAGGAGAGACGGTGTCCTGTCTGGAAAGGTGATGCTGGAGACCGCTGCTGAGCCCCCAGGAGGACCCAGACACCCCACCTTCCTTATAAAACTAAACCAAAACCAAGCCCTGGGAAGATTTGCAAAAGAAATCTACTACCCAGGATACTCGCATGTCATTTGAGGTGACAGGTGGGGGTGGAAAGCTGCAGGCAGGATAAATAAAGATCAGACAAAGCCACCTGGGCTGAGGCTTCCTCCTGAGTGTCCACACCATGTGGCCGAAGGAAGGTGAGAGGAGGGCTGGTTCTTTCCCGGCGGCGGCAGCGGCGCCATCCTGTGCCTGGAGTGAGCGGCCGGCCGTGGTGGTGGTGGTGCAGCCCAGCGAGGTGTCTTGGGCAGCAGCAGCAGCAGAAGGCTTGGAGAACCTGCCAGGCTGGCTGCGGAGCCTAGGAAGCTGGTGCTCAGACCCCTGGCCGTTCCCTCTTCCACTGGGTCTTCTAGGCCAAGGGATGTGGAAGACGCCCCCCCCCTTACAGTTGTGGAGAAGCAGAGATAATAGACTTGGGCTTTCAGGAGAGAGCTGATGACAGAGAGAAAAAAAAAACAGCGACAGCGACTTTCAAAACCTGGGAGAGGGTGCTTCTTCTTCGCCTGTGTTCTGAAAGGATGCAAATTAGCAGAGAACTCAGATTCTCGGCTACCCTCGGAAACCCCCAGAAATAAGCTATCTTTAGTGGTCTCTCAAAGGATTTGAGCTTCTGGGGTGTTTACATGGCTCTCCCTTGAGGGACTTCAAGCAAGCAGGGGTTAACTTTTCTCAAAACACAATTAACTTTTTCCTATTCTGCGTGGTGCAGTGTGTGGGGAAGGATATATTTATTTAATCGCGGGGGACTGGGGTGGTCTTAACCCAAGTGCTCCCTCCTCCCTCCTGGCACCGGCGACGCCTCTTTCGCAGATCCTACGTAGGTGGAACAGGACGCGCTGTGTTGTTGGGGGGAGAGAGAGAGAAAAGAGGAGAAGGAGGGGAAGAAAAAAGCTTGATAGGTTTGTGCGCGGTCCCTCGTGCGGGCCGCGCTCCTCCTGGGTGCTGTTTGACAATTCCTGCCTCTGCCATTGGTCAGTGTTGGATCAGATGGTTGTATTTCCTCCTGGCCCGCACTGGCACCTCGCCACCCCCCTCAGCTAAAACCCAATCTCGGATATACTACTAATAGGCGCGGCGCTCGGACTATAAAACACAACAAATCATAAACCCGGCGGAGCAGCAGCGGCCGCGCGCCTCCCCTCCCAATGAGTTCCTATTTCGTGAACTCCACCTTCCCCGTCACTCTGGCCAGCGGGCAGGAGTCCTTCCTGGGCCAGCTGCCGCTCTACTCGTCCGGCTATGCGGACCCGCTGAGGCACTACTCCGCGCCCTACGGCCCAGGGCCCGGCCAGGACAAGGGCTTCGCCCCTTCCTCCTACTATCCCCCGGCCGCCAGCGGCTACGGCCGGGCTGCGCCCTGCGACTACGGCCCGGCGCCGGCCTTCTACCGCGAGAAGGAGTCGGCCTGCGCGCTCTCGGGCGCCGACGAGCCGCCCCCGTTCCACCCGGAGCCGCGGAAGCCAGACTGCGCGCAGGACAAGAGCGTGTTCGGCGACACGGAGGAGCAGAAGTGCTCCACGCCGGTGTACCCCTGGATGCAGCGGATGAATTCGTGCAACGGTGAGTGCCACTCTGCGCCGTCGCCTGCACCCCGCGTCCCCCCACCCAGGCACAGGGAACTAGCGAGCGCCCCTCCTCCTCCCAGGGGGTGTTGGGTGCGGAACTGCGCGCTGAGGGCTGAACTCAGGGCCTCACGCATACCAGACGAGTGCTTTGGCCTGACATCCCAGCCTATTTTCTTTCTTTTTGTTTGTTTGGTTCTTTGGGGGGTGGGCATCTCTGTTAGGAGGTCGGGA
Source organism: Thryonomys swinderianus (assembly GCA_004025085.1). Classification (NCBI taxonomy): domain Eukaryota; kingdom Metazoa; phylum Chordata; class Mammalia; order Rodentia; family Thryonomyidae; genus Thryonomys; species Thryonomys swinderianus. The sequence goes on along the minus strand of PVIC010000541.1, from coordinate 69,997 downwards.
AAGAGAGAGCGCCCTCGGGGGTCCCCTACGCAGGCCTCTGGGCCTCAGGAGTTGCAAAGTTTGCAAAGTCTCGGCTGAGCATGGAGCCAGGGGGAGCCCACTCGCTCCCTGACGCCTGCCGAGCAGGATTCCTGCCAGGAAAGGGGCAGGGGCTGGCTTTGCTTCGCCTCGAGCCCCGTCCCCCTCCCCCAGCCCCAGCCCGTCCCCCACCCACGACCGACCGCTCCATTCAAAGCGAGTGCGTCACGAAGGGGTGGAGGCGACGTGACGCCGGCCGAGAGGAGTCGGTCCCGGCCCGCGTTTCCCTGGGGTGGGGGCTGGGGCCGGGCCCCAGGGATGGGGTGGGGGGCAGAGGAGGGAGGGAGGCCGAGAGGGCGAAGGAGCGGGACGGGCGGAGCAGGAGAGAGGGCCAAACGGGCGCCTGGGTCTCAGGTCGGATTATTTGTCGGCTTTAAATCCCAATTGATGTCCATTATCGGGACATGAAAGTGAGGAGCTGTTAACGCGGACCTGAGATCGATCCGCGTCATTACGGATTAAGGGCCCGAATCTATCATGGGGTGGGGTGGGGTGGGGTGGGGGAGCGGGAAGGAAGGCCGGGGAGGGCGAGCAAAAGCGGCTGGGAAGAGACACACCTGGCCGGCCCCTCCCCCGGGCGCAGGTGGGAGTTAGAAGCGCCCTCCCCTCCCCCACCGAAAGCTTCCCAGGAGCACACAGGCCCAGGAATTCGGGAGCAATCGGAGGGGACGGCGGGGGAGGGGGGCAGCCAGAGGGCACCCCGGGAAGGCTGCAGTGCAGGTTTGGGGGGGCCGCGTGGGGGAGGGGCCTGGTGACCCTGGGCCTCAGCGACTCCGCTCTGCCTCTGCGTAACAGGTTCCTCCTTCGGGCCTAGCGGCCGGCGAGGCCGCCAGACCTACACGCGCTACCAGACGCTGGAGCTGGAGAAGGAGTTTCACTACAACCGCTACCTGACCCGGCGGAGGCGCATCGAGATCGCGCACGCCCTGTGCCTGACCGAGCGCCAGATCAAGATCTGGTTCCAGAACCGGCGCATGAAGTGGAAGAAGGAGAGCAAGCTGCTCAGCGCGTCGCAGCTCAGCGCCGAGGAGGAGGAAGAAAAGCCGGCCGAGTGAGGTGCTGGAAAGGGAGGGGGACGCGAAGGGCGAGGCCTGTGCGGACCCCAGGGCGTTGGGGAGCCCAGGACGGCTCTGCGGGCGGCGGGGAGCCCGGGGATCCGCTCTCCCCCGCCACTGGCGACAGGGGACGCGCCCTTCCGGGCCCCGCCCGCCCGCAGAGCTCCCGCCGCCGCCGCCGCCGCCACCGCCACCGCCGGGGCTCGGGCTGCGCCGCCTGAGCCCACTCCGCACCCCAGCGCCTCTCCTCCCCGAGGACCCCGCCTGGGCCTGGTCAGGCTCCGGGTGAGAACTGAGGATCGGACTCACTTGATGTCTGCTGGAAGCAGAGCGAATGCTCTTGTGCGTGTCGCGTTTCATTTGGTCCATGTCCCCAGCGCACGGTTCAATGGTAGATTCGCTGCCCCTCAGCGGGGGCCTCGAAGACGCCCTGACCCCAGACTTCTCGTCTCCCCACCCCCTCCCCGAAGCCACTGGAAGGAAGGAACACATACTACCTAGAAGTAAGAAGAGGAGCCTCAGAAGAAAACAAAGTTCTATTTTATTAATTTTCTATGTGTTGTGTTTGTAGTCTTGTCTTAGCTCTGGACGTGAAAACTTCGGTAATAATATTAATATTATTAATAATGATGATGATGATAATAAAGATGTGAAATCTCACTGCTCAGTCATCTCCAATCCTCCTGCCATTCCTTTCCTCCAGGCCCACCCCCAAGTCACCCCTGCTCCCTGGGCTCAGTTCCAGGGGGCTGTCTGTCCGCCCCAGGGCTGGATTCGGAAGTTACAGTTGAGATAAAGACCGGGCTGAGCTGTGGCGCAGCCGGGCCCGGTGCTGTCTTGCAGATGTTACGGCTCAAAACCACCTCTTCCGACACAGACTTGTGGATCGGAGGGGGAGCCTTCCGCTTGTATTCTGTAGCCTGTCTTCGTTTCTCCACCGCTGCCACCACAGAAGGGGATGCGACCAGGCCCTGTGCCCAAAGCCCCTGGGTGCCTAGCAGCGCTTTCTTGCTTCAACTGGCCAAAGCCCCTGGCTTGTGGATGGCCCACAGGCATGGCTGGGCTTCCTCTCACCTTGACCCTGCGCTCCAAAGACAAGGTGGGGCCGAAGGATGCAGGTACCCTCTCCTCAAGCGACACAGGTGCAGGCAGCCATGAGGGCCAGGGCGCTGGCTTTCCCTGCTCCTTCAAAACCCGAGGCCGGGAGCCAGTGAAGGGGCATTTGGACTTAGCCTCTCAACCCCAAATGCCCGTTTTCTCTCAGCTCTGAATCGGGCAGCAAGCTGGAGACACTGTTTTTCTTTCTTCCTCCTCCTGCTCTCCCTTTTTTATTTTTAAAGAAAATAGCCACCTGGCAGAAGGGGCCCAGCTGCAGTGGTCTCTGGCCGCCCAGCGCGCGCAGCACGGTGCCGCTGGTCCTCAGGAACCCCTTCGGGGAAGGGAGCAGGCTGGCGGGCAAATTCTCCAAGCGCCCAGCAGCCAGCAAGGGAGCCTGCTGGACTGGGGCCTGCGAATGCAGGATCCCGCCTCTGGCAAAGGGCTCTTGTTTAAACCCCTGACTCTCAGACACATGTCACCACCCCAACCCAAGCCACTTTCAAGGCCGGCGGCTGCTGTCTTCCTGGCAACTAGGCCACTCAGCCCCAGCCAGGCTCAGCATCCAGGGCCCCTGTCTGCTTTGCCATTTCCAGGCCTGGGGTGCAGACGGCAAGGAGGTCCCGTAGAGGATTCTAAACTTCCAAGGGGCCCGGGAGAACGGAAAGCTTTGCCTCGCGGTCTTGCAGCTCAGCCTGGAGGCTATGAGCAGCTTACCCAAGCCCCACCGGGAAGCAAGGCGCGGGTTGAGCTGGGCAGACAGGGTGATCTCGTAATAATTTTTTTTTCCGCACTCAACTTGCAAGTCTTTCCCTCTCCCCTGCCCTCAGCTTGGCGGACCCCAGAGCCTTAATAAGGGGCAAGCAACTCGGTCTTTGAGCATCTTACGCAGTTAAAATCATAATGTTGATAACGACAGAGAAGGCACAAATTAACCGCGCCCTGAGAAGGTGGGGAAAAGGCTCAGACCCGTCCTCTAAAAAGAGGATCAACCCTGCGGGTGCGTCAAGGCCAGGTTTCTCCCTGGCTTGGCTGAAGCGGGGAGCGACGAGCGAGGCACCGCCGCCGCCATGGCGGCCTGCAGCCCGCGCTCCCGCCGATCGCCGGGAGGTGGCGCGCTCTGCTCAGAGGCCAACGCCAACCTTCTCGCGATCGCTCCCCCTTCTCTTTTTTTCCCCCTCTCTCCGAGGCTCGCATTGAATCGGCCCTAACGATTCTCAGATCGTCATTATTTGTAACCATAGAGCATGAATTACCTCTTGAGGTCATCAGCGAGAATTTACGACTGGTCAACAAAAGCACGTGATTGCCTAACGCCCCCCCATCCCCCTTCCAGCCTCCCCCCCATGTTGGCCGCATACATAGCAAAACGAAGTACAGTGCATCGCTATAATTCATTAATACATCATAAATCGTGAAGCACAGGGTTATAACGACCACGATCCACAAATCAAGCCCTCCAAAATCACCCAAATGAGCTCGTACTTTGTAAACTCCTTCTCGGGGCGTTATCCAAATGGCCCGGACTATCAGTTGCTAAATTATGGCAGTGGCAGCTCTCTGAGCGGCTCTTACAGGGACCCCGCTGCCATGCACACCGGCTCCTACGGCTACAATTACAATGGGATGGACCTCAGCGTCAACCGCTCCTCCTCGGCCTCCTCCAGCCACTTTGGGGCGGTGGGCGAGAGCTCGCGCGCCTTCCCCGCGCCCGGCCAGGAGCCCCGCTTCAGGCAGGCGGCGTCGAGCTGCTCCCTGTCCTCGCCCGAGTCCCTGCCCTGCACCAACGGCGACAGCCACGGCGCCAAGCCTTCCGCCTCGTCCCCCTCCGACCAGGCGACCCCGGCCAGCTCCAGCGGCAATTTCACCGAGATAGACGAGGCCAGCGCGTCCTCGGAGCCCGAGGAAGCCTCCAGCCAGCTCGGCAGCCCCAACCTGGCGCGGGCGCAGCCGGAGCCCATGGCCACCTCCACGGCCGCGCCCGAGGGGCAGGCTCCGCAGATCTTCCCGTGGATGCGGAAGCTTCACATCAGCCATGGTAATTCTCTGCCTCGTTCTGTCTCCTCGGCTTCCCTCTGTGTCTGGGGCGGGAGGGTGCCCGGGAAGCCGGCTTCACTCAGACACAAATGTATTTTTCCAAGGGTGAAGTCCGTGAGAGGTTCCCGAGGCTCCGTGGACAGAGCCCAGCAGGGCTTCGGAGAGGGTGTATTTTTAATAATCTGTTCCCAGGCTCGGCTTAGGGTCTATTTGCCCGGCCAGGAACCAGCTTTAGGGTGAAGGCAGGGGTGTAGGTGATGTAGGCAGGGTCCCCCGAAATCTTGGGACTGCTGCTGGTCAAGGAGCTTTGCAGGGCAGGAGTGGAGCCGACCTGCTCCCTCTCCGGGAGAGAGGCCGCCTGGGCCCCGGAGGGTGAGGCACTGGGAGGGCGCGAGAGACAAAGCCAAAGCCGGGAGCCCTGGCTGCCAGCAAAAGTGGGGGCTGCAGAATGGGGGGGTGCGGGAATGGAGCCTAGCGTGGGCACCCGGAGTGGGCAGGCTGGGAGCTGCGGGGAGCCGGCTGCTGGGGACGCCGGGGTCCTGCTCCCCGCCCCCTCCCGCCCAGGGCCTCCTCCTGGAGCCGGAATAGGGAATAACTGACGCGGCCTCGCGGCTCGGTTCTGTCTGCTCCAGATATGACCGGGCCGGACGGGAAGAGGGCCCGGACCGCATACACGCGCTACCAGACGCTGGAGCTGGAGAAGGAGTTTCACTTCAACCGCTACCTGACCCGGCGGAGGCGCATCGAGATCGCCCACGCGCTCTGCCTGTCCGAGCGCCAGATCAAGATCTGGTTCCAGAACCGGCGCATGAAGTGGAAGAAGGACAACAAACTGAAAAGTATGAGCCTGGCTACCGCCGGCAGCGCCTTCCAGCCCTGAGAGGATCTCTGGGCGGCGACAGCCCCCGCCAGCCCCAGCCCCGGCCCCGGCGACCCTCCCCCGTGCTGCCGCTGCCCGCTGGGGACCGGTTCCCACGAGCCTGGCCCGCCCTGGCCTTGTGTTCTGATTTCTCCTTTGGTCTTAGGTCTTCCTGTGGCTCCCTCCCTCTTGGACTGGTTATCTTGTTACTGTTGTTAACAATGATGATGATGATGACGACGATACTTCTTACTTCCCCCCCAGACGCCCCACTGCCCTCTGCTCGCCCCCAAATCCACCAGTGTTTCTGAATGTTCGTGTCTGTGATTGCACTCTTTCCCCCAGGAAGAAAAAAAAAACCCCAAAAACAAAAAAGAAATTCGCATGTTTAATGTGGACTTTCCCCTCCCCATCTGTGTCCTAACTTATTTATAAAAGGGTGATGCTGTATTTTGAGTTTCAGCTGGAGACTTATCTAAGGGCAGCAGTTGAGTGGGGTAGTGGTGTATTGCCAGGCCCAGCTGAGCTGGCCTCTGAGGTGGAGTCCATGGCTGTGTCTCCTTCCAGCCTCTCCTCCTCCTCCTGGTCCCAGTCCTCCTCCTCACCCCCAGGCCCAAGCCTCCCAGTAGTTTGGGCCTGGGGTGGGGAAGGTCCACAGAGGACCCACAGTGGTGACGTGGAGAGAGAGAGAAGGAAAAGAGTGAGATTTAAGTCTCCGCTGCCTGATAGGCCTCACCAGGCCTGGTCTGAGGGTGGACGGAAAACAGAAGAAATAATCCTCTGTGTAAAATGTGTCGTGTGTATTTCTCTGTGGATCCACAGGTCTGGCTGGAAGGCCCAGTGCTTGTAAATATGGGACAGCCTAAGCCAGACCCAGTTTTCCTCCCTACCCCATTTGCTTCTGAGACCATTTCTAGTGAGCAGCGAGTGGGTGCCGTGCCGTGTGTTGAATCTGTCTTTGCCAGGCCTGTCTCAGTGATTCGCTTTTGGTATTTGTTTGTAGCTTTCCTTAAAGTCAAATAAATGTTTCCCCCACTCCCTTGCCCTTCCACTTGTCTTTTCTGCGGGGTCTCCCTCTCCTATCCTGGGCACACCCTGAACCCTTCTCCAGAAATCCAGGGCGGAAGCCATGGTGTAACCAGCAGTCCCTCTCAGTCATCCAAGTCCTGCCTTGGCCAGTCAGTGCTGCTTAGGCCAGCAGACAGGGCTCTAGGCCTGGGTGCTGAGAGGGGTCTGACCCCTCACATGGGGTCCAGCTACGCCCCATCTTGGCCTCCATCACCGCACCACCTGGCCAGGAGGCCCTCTGGAAACTCCAGGGAAAGGAACTGGGGCCTAAACCCTGCGCAGCAGGCACCTGGCCTTCTGGGAGTGGTAGAGGCCTGCCCAGGCACTTTGTCCCCTGCTCCAAACCCCACTTCAGCTCTGGCCCTCCTAAAGCCCACCCCCCTCAAAAAAAAAGTCACATCCATTTCAAAGGTTTCCTCTCAGCCTCAGCCTTCTTCTGTAAGATTCTCTGGGGCTCCTTGGCTGCAGGAGCCCAACTGACCTTCCCTCTTGGTTAGAAGTTGGGGTCCCTCCTGAAAGACCTCGGTTCCCCTCCAGCGAGTCAGCCTCCACCCTGAGCACAAGAGTCAAGCTGGACACTTACCGAGTCAGTCCTTTCCAGCTGGCCCAACTTCTCTCAGGACTGGGGGGAGGGGCTGGAGAGGAGGCGGCGAGGGTCCCGCAGGCTGTCCTGGGCCCTCCTTCCCCTTCACCCCCTGACTCTGTCCCCCTTTGCTGATAGCAAACTATCCCAAAAGTCGCTATGACATTTAGATGTCAAATGGATAGGGGTTTTATCTCGAAGTTAGATCGTAAAAATCGCCGAGAAGTCAGACAGATACCCCTCACTGGCTCGAGAAAGTCACGTGAGGTCCATAAAGTTAGTTTTATGGTTTTGGGGAGTTGACACCGTGCGGTATATTTCACATTCTCCAGAATGTTAAGTGACACTTTAACTGCTCGCGGTGGTGGGGAAGGGGCAGAGGTAGGTGAGCGCTCTTCCAGCCTGGAGCTCGCAGTAAGTGGCTTCCAGCTTTCGCTTTCTCCCTTCCTTGGCTCGCACTTCGGGGGGCTTGAGGCTGGGGGAAGGGGCCCTCGCTTCCAGCAGGGCTGTGGAATGATGGCGGGCACAGTGAGCATGTGAGGAACTGGAAGTCCGGAGTGTGGCACTTCCAAACAGCTTCAGAGGCGGAGGGTGAGGGCACCTGGATTTTATTTGCAGGACTGTGGGGGTCTGGGGGGGACAATAGGTTGTATGTGATCCTCCCTCGTTCCTTTGATGTGCTGGGAAATTCTCAGGCTCCAAGAGGTGCATGTACCGCTGGAGGAAGGGCCTGTTTTGGGGCACCATTTCACAGCTGGCTACCCTAAGACTGGTATCTCCCCATCCCCGGAAGAGACATGACATTCTTCAGGGGAATGGGTGGGGGGGGGTCGCTGGGCACTTTTAGCTGCATATATGTGAGCTGAGAAAAAGCACCAGGGAAGGCCGCTGTGGGCTGCATCACCCTGGGGTGCTATCTGCCTGTCTGGTCTTTGAGCCCCCAAAAGGGCTCCTGGGCCTTGTCAGGATTACCCTGGACGCGGGGTGCAGAGCTTCTTACCCAGCTTCACCTTGTGGGTCTCCAGTGATCCCTTCAGCCTTTAGGATTGGAGGAGGCTCCTGGGGTCAGCATGGGTAACAGCTAGAACAGGACAGAGAGTAGGATCCCTCCAAGCCCAAACCTAGTAGCTGGCTGGGCGGTGGGGAGTGGAGGGACCTCCATCTGGCCTGGAGGAGGAGATCTTTAAATGGATCCCTAGAAAGCTCACCACAAATGAAACCTGCCCAGCAATGTGGACCCCAACGGTGGCAGCAAAATGCAGGCGCTGGGAGCCGCGATTGCAAAGGTGTTCGGTCTCTCCTCTTCCCTCTTTTTCCTCTTCTCTCCCATCCTCAAAGATCCCTTTGTTTTGTGGCACCACGACCCGAACCTCAGGGACTTTAAGACCCAACCCTCAGGTGTCTCTTATTTTCTAAGGAAACGTTACCCTTTTTCTAAAAGCCCAGGCCCTTTTCCCCATTCTCCACCCCCAGATATAAGAGCCCCGAAGTGACTCCCAGGGACACAGCCTCTCCCGCTCTCCTGCACCGGCTGCCCTCTCTCCATTCAGCTCGCAACTCTCGCCCTCTTGCCCGTGGTGCCTGGCATGGGACATGTGGCCCCCTGAGGGGTTGCTGATCTAGTGGGGGATGTCGTGAGCCTCCAGCTTTCCCACCCAGGGCACTGGGACGCGCCCCTCCTAGTCCACCGAAGCCGCTTGTGGTCTGCGTCTTGAGTTTGCCATTCTCTGGCGTCTTCCAGGAGAGCCCAAAGAGCTCGGGCGCTTTGTGCACGGAAGGGTTGGGGTCCTTGCCCAGTGGGAAGACACATTTCCCCAGGGGGCCGGGCGTGTGTATGCCTCGGAAAGGACACAGAGCGCACGCCAGCCAGCGCCCAATGGTCCCCAGCACCATTTAGAACATGAGTATGTTCTGCAGGCTTGGCTTCCACTCTACACGGTGAAGGGACCAACAGGGGTCCCCAGGGAGAGCAGGGACAGCCCAGCTCGGGGCCTCCAGGTGAACCCTAATCCCACGGAGCCTCAAGCCTCCTTCTAGCTCCCCTCTCTTGCTCAGCCTCCTCAGGCTCCCTTGAAAATATTTTCCCCTCTGGCCATGTCACTTCTGCAAGCTCTGATAAGGGACAGCCCCGGGCAGATCGGGACAGATTTCCCGGGGCAGCTCCAGGCAGAGACACTGCTTCCACCACACAGACCGCGTCTCTGGAGGTCTCCGCCAAGTCAAAGGGGATTCTGGAGAAGTCCTGGCTGGGCTTTCCCCTTTCCCGCTTTGGTTTGGGCAACTGCCCTCAATGATCCCCAGCCAGGACAAGCGAGGAGCAGATCAGAGGTCCAGTGGGGTTTGTTCCCCGTCCTCCTGCCGGTCCCCAAGCTGCGTCTGGAAATGCTGAGCTGTGCTGCCTTCTCTCCTTCTCCCCCACCACTTCCTCTCCTCCTGCAGTCCAGGCCTCAACCCTCGGAACGAGGGACCAACATCCTCTGGCCAAACCCTCAGCTCCAGAAGGCAGCACCCAGAGACGCCCGAGGCTGGAGTTTCTCTTTTACTCTGACCCTGGTCACCACTCAGTAGACAATTTGATTTTGACTTTTTGTTTTGTTTTATTCGGTTGTTTGTTTTGTTTTGTTTCCCTGTGGCCAAGGGGTGGGAGGAAGTATAAAGAAGTGTAAACAGGAAAGCCAGCCGGGCCTGGAGTTCCAAGGGCCCATATTTCATCGGCTTCCTCTCCATAACTGTGGAAGGAACAGTTAACCCTTCCTTCCCTGGCGGTCAGAAGTGATTCACCGGGGATCGGGAGGGCAGGACATGGGCGAACCATGAGAAAACTCCTTTTCCTGCCTGGTGCTTTTCTTCTTGAGATGTGGATGCTGGAGCGGAAGCGGAGCCTCAGAGCCAGGGAGAAGACAGACTGCTGAGCAGCGTCCCAATTCAGCATGGGCTCAGCCTGGCCGGCCTTGGGAGGCAAGGCCAGCAGGAACCAGCTCTCCTCTTTTGGAAGAGGGCACTGGTCACCCTCAAAATTTTTGGAGTTTCCTAGTGTAATCGGATTCTGAGGCTGAGATCTGCCCGCAGCAGGGATGTATCGATTGCCGGGTGCTGTTACACATCCATATTAATTAACTCAGACACACTAGAAACCAGCTGTTTGGGAGGGGGAGGGGAGCCGCGGGGGCCCCTTTCAGAGAAGGGATGTTTCTCCCGAAGTGCCCCCCAGGCCCAGATTGGACAGGGGCTTTCTCCCCAAGAGTCCTGTGACCTTCCCCAAGCTCCAAGGCCCAGCCAGGATATGCTTAGACTTGGGCTCCACAGTCTCCACGAGGAAAGATCTCCTCAATGGACCCTCCCAGGCCGGTTCCTGCCGGCCCTGACCAATCTTCCTGGTCTGAGGCCAGTCTGTCCAGCTTGTGGGTGCGGTTTCTCGCGGAAGTTCCCAAAGCAATCTCTAAGGAGGCCGTAACGCCTCCTTCCCACCTTCCAGGCTCAGCGTCCCGGTCCGAAGGTAGAAGCTTTTGATGGCTCTGGGGTTTGTTTGTGTGTTTGTGTGTGTGTGTGTGTGTGTGTCTTGTTTAGGGTCCCGTTTGTTGTTGGTGATAGTGATGGTGTTTATGGCCTCCCCTTCCTCCTACCCCTCCCTCCAAAAAGTGATTAAAATCTGTTAAAGGATTTAATTAAGAGAGTTAAATGAAAAGAAAGGAGGCGCAAATGAGTTGGGGGTAAAAACCCACACCAAAGCTATTCTCAACGATTAAATCGCCATTTTAACAATATAATGGAGTTTGCATCCTGAAAGGGGAAATCAAGCTCATATCTCATCAATAATTCATAGAGTCCGGGATCACACAGAGGTCAGCAGACGCGGGGCCGCAGTGCCGGCCTACTCGGGGGCTCCAGGCCGCTGCCACTGCCGCATACATTATGCCCGATGGGCCAGGACGCAGGCACCAGGCGCGGCAGGCCCGGCGGGGGCGTGCCGGCAGGTTTAGGCGTTCTGTCCTCTCCTGTAGCTGGAAAGCAAACTCAGAAGGAAGCGGAGGGACTTAGGAGCCCAAAGAAGATGGCTTTTGAGCAATTTAGGAATCTACAGGACCTCCCAGCAGCAAGCATCTCCCGCTTAAGTTTCCATCTCTCTCTGTCTCTTTCTCTCTCATTTTCCGTTTTCTCCATAGTTAGGTGCCTCCCTTCTGTCTCTTCTCTCCCTAAATTTCCTCAGGGGGAAGGAGAAGCATTCTGCAGCATCCAGCCTGTTTCTTCTCCCTGGAAAAGGCTTCCAGGCTGCCTGGCCGAGGTCTGGTCCCTCGTTTCCCGAGTGGGCTGGAGCTTGCTGAGCCCACGCGGCTGCAGAAGCGCGGCGCCTGGCTCTGATCACAGCCTGGGCTGGGAGTCGGCGGGGTGGGGATGGAGCTCTCCAGGGAGGAAAGATACTGCGGGCTCCAGGTTAGTGGCCACCAAATGACCCTGGCCAGGTGGAAAGGTGGGCAGTCAACAAGGCACTGGACACTTAGAGGACGGGTTGGGAGCGGGGGAGTGCAGTGTGGGGAGCGGGTTCTTGGGGAAATTTGGAAATTCCATGAGGGAAAACCCTGGGGTGGGATTTCTGTTTGTGTTCTAGTTCGTTCCTTCTCCTGTTCACTCTCTAGCTCGCTCTCGCGCGCCCCACCCCTCTCCCTCTTTTGTGGCTACAGAGGCCCCCCTCCCAGGGAAATAGAAAAGAAACTCTGCCTTCTTGCGACAGATGGGGTCCTGGCAGGTGATATGGGGCGGAAGAGAAACCGAAAGTGTATGGGGCGGTCGGCAGGGACGCTGCGCGGCCGAGGCAGAGGCTGTAACATCCCCGAGCTGCCAGCAGAGTCCGCCTTAGACCAAGTTCACAGGCACGCTGGGCCTCCCAGGAGCCAGCGAGCGCCGCGCAAGGTGGCCCGGGGCCCCGCTCGGCCTCGCATTGTTGGGAGACACTGTCCCCCTAGCACCAAGGACCCAGTCGTCCCTGCCCCGCCCCCCAAGGAAACTGCGCCAAGCCTTGTCTGCCTCCCCACAAACACCCTTCTTTAGGTCAGCCCAGTCTGCGGGGCGCCTCGCCTGCAACCCGGCCCCCTTGGGGAGCGAGGATGAAGACAACTGGGTGCTCAAAAGACCTTCCAGTTCTCCACAAAGAAGAGACTTGAAAAGATCCGGGCAGGGCGGCAGGCGTCCGACCCTGCGCTATTTAAATATATGAATCCCCTTCCCCAGATCTAAGGCCCAGGGGGGCGCTGGCGGCGACGGAGGGAGGGTGGACAAGGTGGCGCGAAGAGGGGGACGCAGAGGGTGTCCACGAGGCTGGGTTTCTGCAGCCGGCGCAGCAGAAAGAGACCCTGGCGGTGAGGCCAGTGTTGTTGCCGGAGGGGTCGCAAAGTTGGAGGGTCAAAAGTTTACGGCGTGCGTGAGCGGCGGACGGCGGCGAGGCGCGGCGTCTAGCGGCGGGGCGGGGAGGCTGGGAGGGGCCGTGCGCCGGGAGCGGGAGCGGCCGGGCGCGAGGTAAGGCGGGGAGCGCGCGTGGGCGGGCGCGAGGCCGATCGCCGGGTCGGAGAAACTGAGGAAGGCTGCGAGCCTTCTTTCTGCAGAAGGGAAAAAAAAACCCCAAATGCACCGATGGTGGTGGTGGCCGGAGCGCCGCACCAAAGGCAGCGCTTGGGGCGTGGCGAAGCCTCCGCGCAATTTTCTCTCCCAAAGATAACCTTTGAGTCACCATATAAAATTTAATTAAAACTTACCCAGCCGCGCACATTTTAAAAATCCAATTACCCACACGCCCTTGCAGGACGTTCGGCAGGGCCAAAGAAAGCTTCCAAGGTGAGGGCTTGCTGCCTTGCCCACCCTGCTCGCGCTCAGGGGCCAAACTGCGGGCAATTCCACCCACCCCAGGTTGGCCTGTTTTTAGGGACGCCCTATCCTCCAGCCTGCGTCCCGCGCGGCTGGAGGGAAAGACCACGAACCAGCACCAGCGAACCAGTTTAAGGCTTCTTAAACTCTCTTTTTTGTCCCCCTGCCTGGTTTAATAAAGTAGGATATTGAAAGGAGGTTTGTTGGTCCTCCCCCTTTCTCCCAAACTCCGTTGGGGTGTAAGTCTTGGCGCCGTGTCCTCCTATTTGGAAGAGGGAGGGGCCGCGCAGAGGAAAAATACTGAATAGTCTCAGGGAGATCTTTTTAACTGGAGCTGAAACAGGCGTCCTGAAATGAACCTTCAGTCCATACATCAGGGTCTGCTCATAAGTAAAACGCTTAGAGAGACTGTAATTACCACACCAGGGCATGTGCCTATTTTGGATCTTTAAATGACTGTTGCATTATGAAATGTCATTAGAGTCTTTTTCCAAACACTAATAGAGGAGGTGCCCTGTGGGTGTTTGTCCTTCCAGAATGGAGATAACCTCGGGAAAGATGCCTATGGAAACGCAGCCAGAATAGAAAAAGGTTTAATGAAAGATTTAATAACAAATTTCAAGTGCCTTTGACCCTCATATTTTGCTAACCCAACTGAGTGCAGGTCCCCGTTTCTACATAGGCCTCAGTGTGTCCTCTCTGGGGTGTCAGGCCAGGCAGGGTGCTGAGGACACAGAGGTCAGAGCCTGAGTCGGAAGGTCTGTGTCTCCATTCCCCGTGGTCTCCCTTCCTTTATCCCAGCACAAAATGGTAAATTTAGGACTCTGTAGAAGGCTCTAGTATCCTCGGGTCCCCCAAGCTGGGTGGTTTGCGAAGCATTCTTGACCCCAGTATCCCTGGGCCACCCTTCCACCCCCTCCTAGGCCGAAGCCTCCGACCAGCAGAGATGGTCTCTGACCTATCTCTGCAGTCCTTCGGGGACCAGAAGGAGGAAGAGCTGTACTGTACGAATTCACTCACCAGGTTGTAACCCTAAAACAAGAAACCCAGAAAACATTTCAGAGCCTGGCTGATTTGCTCCGGCTTCTCCCGTGTGATACTGAGGGTAGGCAAAGGGGTTGTGCTGTGTATGAGAACGGGGTCTTTTCTAAACCCCTTTGTCTGGGTTTGTTTTAAAAGGGCAGTGCAAGCCTCTGAAAGCTGAGTCCTTAGCTTTGATCAGTGCAGGCAGCACCTATTTTAGGTTCTCTGTCTTTCCCGAATATGCGGGCTGCGGCCCAAACCCTGCTCCGCAAAGAGGTGGAAAAGTCATTTCTGAGGCCCGGGAGCTCCCAAGGCTTGGGCAGAAATGGGAGTATCTACGGGACTTGGGGAAGCAGGCGTGTGGGGCAGGATGGGGGACGGGTCCAGTGGGTGCAGGGTTTAGGGGGAAGGCTGAGGGGAGGGGCGCTCTGGCCTAGGCCTGGCTTCTGGTTCAGATGCCCGGTGCCCAGCACCTTTGCAGTTCTCTGAGTGCCAGCTCCCTACCCAGGCCTCCGAAGGGCTCCCTTGTGAAGCTCACTGTCCCCAGACAAAAGTACAGGAGTGACTGAAAATCAAAGCGGGTGGGACATGGCACCCAGGGGGACTTTGGGGGGAGGATGGGTGAGAAGGTGCTGAGGAAAAGTGGGGCCGAAAAGGATGCACAGAATCAAATTCTTGCTCAGTCATTTTTCTCCCAAGTAATGACCTGCGCAAAATTCAATATGACCCAGCAAACCGCGCCAGCACATGAGAGCCACTGCCTGCTCATAGGGGAGGGGTGAACCGCAGGTCACGGCGTCTAAAAATTATTAAAATGTTCGAGAGCCTCGTGACGCGTCTAGTTGTTTAACAAAGACTGCCAAACTATGAGATTAATACAAAAACTTACACTTCAAAAACAAAAACACACCAAAAAAAAAAAAAAAAGTCTTGTTCCGGCCTCAGAGGGGCCCAGGGCCTCTGCCCCAAGCCGAAGCCGGTTCGGTTTTCCAGACTCACAATAGTGGACTTGAGTGATGCCCAGCGGCCCGGTGGGTGAGTACTCGCGTCCTCGCTCAGGGTTCTGGGGGTTCTGGGTCCTCCAGGCCGCGATGCGGGGTTGCGGCCGACTGAGCACTCGCATCTGTCAGCCTTTTGCTTTTTCTCGCTCGCTGTGTCCCTTTTTCTGTGTCCACAAAAGGTAGCTGGTTCTGTGGGGCGTGGGCACGTCCGGGTGGTGGAGTGGGGCTCTGAGCAGTGAGGGGCCACCTGTGGCTGCCTGGAGAGGGTGTCCAGCGAGCCGCGGGCCACGGGGAGCTGGAGGGGTGTCTAGGAGCTTGCCGCCGGCCCGCAGCTTTTCTTCCTCTTATGCGCGTTGCTCTTGGTATTCGGGGCGTGGACCTCAGAGTCAGCCTCCCCGCTCCGGTGAAACCCGTCCTACGAGTCCCTGATAAACCTGGTCCTCCTCCCGGGGCCTGCAACCTGCCAGGGCTGGGGGATGGGTGGGTGGGGTAGCTGCGGTACCCTGGTGGGAAGAGCAGGTGGCCGGCTGGTCTGTCACGGCGAGCAGGGCAGGACACCTCTGCGCCCTGGCCCGGGTCCCACCACGCTAACCCTGCAGTTGCTCTGTCCCCGGGGAATGCTCCTGGGGTGCAGCGGCAGCACCCGGGCCGTCCTGCAAGGGGCAGGGAGCAGAGGGGCCCTGGGGTCTCCCAACTTCCCAACTGCCTTCGCGCTGGACAGGTTTCCAGGAGCTGGCAGTGGAGGACAGAGGTATGGGGTGAGGGGGTGCCCGAGTGGCCAGCGTGGGTCTTGGAGGCTGCAGGTGGCTTCAGAAGACCTCTGGGGGTCTTTGGTTGCTGTTGTGGGAGCTGGTGACTCCTGTCTCCCTGGCTGCCCCGTGGGTCTGAGATTACCTAGTGGATCCTCTCTTGGCACAGCTCGACATACAGTGTAATCCTTTGGGGTCCCCCCCCCGTCAGTGTGTGCACTTGGCCTACCTGGCACAGTGGTGACATTAGAAACCAGGCTCAGAGCTCACTGTTGGCAAAGGAGCTCTTTTTAATATCCCATTTGGGATACTAAAAGAAAAAAAAGTTGCCTGTAGCTGAGAACTCTCTGTACCCACCTGCAAGAGTCCCAGGTCTAGAGATGGGCAGAGACCTCTGGAGCGCGGTGGTTAAAGGGTGGTTCTACTTTGTTGCTGTGTTTGCTCCTGAAAATGATAGTATTCTGAGTTCCGGCCGGTCGGGATGCATTTCTCAGGCCCTGGGCAAAGGGCGAGGGGTATAGGAGGGGAGCAGGCTCCTGGGGACGCATCTCCCCATCTGGTCACAGCACTCAGACTCTGAGCTGCAGCTCCACCTACCCCAATCCCCAGAGCCCCAGTTTAGCAAATTCAGAAGTCCCTGGGAGCCTCAGGAGGTGGGTTCAGAAACTCTAGCCCCCCCTTTGGAGCCTCACTGCCAGCCAAGCAGGTGGCTGGGCCCAGTGACTTGAGACAGAGGGGATCCACCTGGGCCGCAGAGGTGAGGACCTGGGTTTCTCCAAACACCTCTAGGGGCTCGTTCCCCCCATTCTGGCCCCCGGGGGACTCGGGAGGCTGGGTGGGGCCCACACATCATCTGGCAGCATCTTTTATGGTTCCTCATTGTCCTTCATTCGGAAATGAAACGTCTTTGATCTTTTCTCTGGTTGTAAATGGAATTGCCTGTCGTTAAATATCCGGGGCCCATCTGCTTGGTCTCCCAGCATTTTTCTTTACAGCTGTTTCTCTCTTTTTACCGATGACTTTTTCCAAAAGGACTTTTATTACACCCCTTCACACCCAGTCGCCTGTCCCTTCTCCCTTTGCTGAGAAGCGCTTTGGAAAGTATCTAGATAATTCGTTTGATCGCAAACTAAGGCTGTGAGGGCACTGGAGGAGCCAATTCGGTTTTTTTTCTCCTTTAAAAAAAAAAAAAGTCCTAGGGGGAGGGGAGGGACGCGACGGCCCCTAGAAGGGCCTGGTTCTGACTCCTCCGCAGCCTCGGGATGACCCTTCTCCTTTTGTGCTTAGCTAATGTTTACAACTCATAATTCATGCGCCAGAGAGTTACTGCGAGGTTCGCGTCTCTCTACAGACCGTCCGCTTCTATTTCTCTCTGAGAGTTGAAAACCCTGTAATGCCAAGAATGGGACTCAGAGCCTTGTTCGGCTCGCAGAGGTCAAAATCTAGAACGAAACAAAATCAAATGAAAGCACTCCGATCACACCCCAAAAGAAGAACGCGCAGAAAAGTAGAACTGGAAAATTTCTGGGCCAAGAAGATCTGTCTGTCTTCTGTATATACCCTGTAGGTCCGAATTTGTGTAAGGAATTTCGTGGTCACAAATTCGTATCTAGGGGAATATGTAGTTGACATAAACACTCCGCTCATTTTTCCAGAAAGAAAATACTATATGCTTTATTTCTCTAAATGAGGACAATTTAGTGGCTGACCACGAGAAGATGCCTTCCTTTTTCTTCTCCTGTTTCCACCAGTTAGAGAAGGAGCAGCCATCTACCTGAGCTCAGCTGCTGTCTGCCCCTGGAGCTTGAAACCTTTTCCACTTGTCTTAAGAAGTTACTGTTGTTGTTGATGTTTTTAATTTACCCTTCCGTCCCAAGCTCACCTATTTTCTACGCTGGGATGGAGGGGGCTTTATTGGGGCAAACATTTTGTTTAAAAGGCTGTTGTCTGCCCTGTGCGAAGGCAGAGGAAACTCGCTCTTCAAACGATGCTAAGGTCGACTTTCCGTTTGGGTTCAGAACAGGATCTCTTGGAAATGCCGATTGCCAGGGTGTGCGTGCGTGCGTGTGTGTGTGTGTGTGTGTGTGTCTCGGGGGTCAGTGCTGGGGCCAGGTGCTGGGGCTTCTGTCCCCAGCACCACCAGCTAGAAGGATTCTGTTTGCCGCGGAGGCTGCGGCGTTGGCAGCAATTAGAACGCTCGGCGCCACAGTTAAGTATTGCTCAGTTGGTTCTGGAATTAGCAAGTTGTTATTCAATTTGCTTTCCCGAGGTGCAGGTTTTGGACTCCAGCGCTCATCTTCAATGTCGGAAACCAAGTCGATTCTCCGGGCTTGGGCTGGAGGAGTGGCTAGAAGGGGGACAGACAGACCCACTGACACGGTCAGGCTAACAGCGCAGCTAAATGCGATTTGGAAGGCGAGGTCGCCCCGAATTAGTGCATGCATTTTCTATCGATCCGCTAGCGGTTCCATTCATCTCTGACAAGTCCTCCGCGCACCCGCCCTGCAGCTCCCCACGCCTCCTCGCTCACCCCCGACCCCTCCTCATCTGGCTGCAGAGAAAAGCCCCCAGCCCAGCGCCCCTCGCCCCCAGTGGGCGCCCCATTTCGAGGAGGAGCCCCCAGCCCGCCAGCCACTGGACTCCCCGGAGGGACGCGGGGCG
This sequence comes from Thryonomys swinderianus, assembly GCA_004025085.1. Taxonomy (NCBI): domain Eukaryota; kingdom Metazoa; phylum Chordata; class Mammalia; order Rodentia; family Thryonomyidae; genus Thryonomys; species Thryonomys swinderianus. The sequence goes on along the minus strand of PVIC010000541.1, from coordinate 51,932 downwards.
CACGGGCTCCCTCTCGCCCCGGGGAGGAGATGGAGCCCTTTGGAAGGCACAGAGTGCCAAGCAGAGGTGAGGCAGGGCAGGAGGGGCTACGTCGGGAACCCCGACTTCGAGGACGTGCAGGGATCGCGTTCTGCCCCACGGTCCGCCAGGCCCTCGGCCGCGACGCGCTCGCCCCGGCGCTCCCCGGCGCTGTGCGCCTCTCCGATCTCCCGGAGAGCGCGGCGAGGAGGGGGTCGCCCCGCAGGAGCCCTATGTAAATCCTGGCCTCGGCCGGGTGGGGAGGGGGAAGCGAAGAAGGGAAATAAACCTCTATGGCTAGAGTAGGGTCCGGGCGAGCAGATTTCCTTATCCGGGAATCGCAGGCGGGGTGGCCATTGGCTCGGAGGATCACGTGGGGCCCTAACTTTGTTCACTTGACAGTAAGTAGGAGGGCTTTCGGAAACAGGAAAACGAGTCAGGGGTCGGAATAAATTTTAGTATATTTTGTGGGCAATTCCCAGAAATTAATGGCTATGAGTTCTTTTTTGATCAACTCAAACTATGTGGACCCCAAGTTCCCTCCGTGCGAGGAGTATTCTCAGGGCGACTACCTGCCCAGCGACCACTCGCCCGGGTACTACGCCGGCGGCCAGAGGCGAGAGAGCAGCTTCCAGCCGGAGGCGGGCTTCGGGCGGCGCGCGGCGTGCACCGTGCAGCGCTACGCGGCCTGCCGGGACCCCGGGCCCCCGCCGCCGCCGCCCCCGCCACCCCCGCCGCCGCCCGGGCTGTCCCCTCGGGCTCCCGCGCCGCCATCCGCCGGGGCCCTCCTCCCGGAGGCCGGGCAGCGCTGCGAGGCGGTCAGCAGCAGCCCCCCGCCGCCTCCCTGCGCCCAGAACCCCCTGCACCCCAGCCCGTCCCACTCTGCGTGCAAAGAGCCAGTCGTCTACCCCTGGATGCGCAAAGTCCACGTGAGCACGGGTGAGTGCGTGGGCGCCCCTTTCCCTCCCACCCCGGGCGCTTTCCACCGAGGGGACCCGAGGCGTGGGGGGAGGGGGCCAGGGAAGCCAATTGTCCCCGCTATAAACTCGCCATTGCCAGAGATTTACGGTCGCCTGTTTTCAGAGCCACATAATTACATCCCCCATAAATTTTTATGGCCTGGTGGGCCCTGCGCCTTTGAAGTCGGTTCTCCATTCTGCCCTATTCTCACCAGCGGCTTTTCGCCGGGAAGAGGGAGTCCCGGTGAAGTTGGAAGTTGAGGAGGGGGGTGTGTGGGAGGTGGAGGA
>PVIC010000541.1:12488-50567 GCA_004025085.1 Thryonomys swinderianus | reverse complement strand
CGCTGAACAGGGGAAAGGTTTAGGGCAACACCCCTTCCTCGCCCACCCGGGGCCCCAGGCCAGAGGGGAGAGACGACGATGAAAACCTCGCAGAGATTCCTCCCTGCTTCCCTTAGACACCCAGACATGCACGCTGACAGCTCGGCCCGCGCCCCTTGGGCGTCTCTTTCCCCTGCGTGCCGGCCGCCTTCGCCGCGCGTTTCGCCCCGCGCTGGAAGTGGAGGTGGTGGGAGAGAGGGAGGGCCACGCCGCCTGGCTGGCAGAAAGGCCTCACCCTCCTCCCTTTCGGCGCAATAAAACTTTCTCTTTCTCCCTGTCTCTGTGTGTGTCCAGTAAACCCCAATTACGCCGGCGGGGAGCCCAAGCGCTCGCGGACCGCCTACACCCGCCAGCAGGTCCTGGAGCTGGAGAAGGAATTTCACTACAACCGCTACCTGACGCGGCGCCGGAGGGTGGAGATCGCGCACGCCCTGTGCCTGTCCGAGCGCCAGATCAAGATCTGGTTCCAGAACCGGCGCATGAAGTGGAAAAAAGACCACAAGTTGCCCAACACCAAAATCCGCTCGGGCAGCGGCACGGCCGGCTCAGCCGGAGGGCCCCCTGGCCGGCCCAACGGAGGCCCCGCTGCGCTCTAGTGCGCCCCCCACGCTGGAGCGGCGGACCGGGCGGGGCGGGCCGAGCGCACGGATGGGACGGGCCGGCACGGGCCGGCCGGGCCTGGGCCCCAAGGCCTACCTGCCCTGCCCCTCTCGTCTGTGTAGGAATAAACGCAGAAAAGGAGGGGCAGGGAAGCTTTATTTATAGAAATGACAATAGGGGGCCGGGCGAGACCCCCCCCCAGCAAGATCCAGTCTCTCGCTTTCTTCCTTTCAAAAAAGAAAAGAAAATGAAAAAAGGAAGAAAGAAAAGACAGAAAGAGAAATAGGAGGAGGCTGCATCTCCTCCTCTGCAGCTTTGCCGAAGATGGATCCACGTTTCATCTTGAATCACGCCAGGCCCGGCCCATCTGTCTTGTTTACTCTGCCGAGGAGAGGAGAGGACGGGCCTCAGTGGCAGTGGCGACCATTACCTCGACACTCGGCTAACAAATGAGGCCCGTGGCCAGGCCCAGGCCGCGGCCGCCTCCGCTGCTGCTGTTGCTGCCGCTGCTGGAAGACGGTCTGGATGCGCTTTCTTTGTCCCCCTCCTGACACGCAGCGAAAGCACCCCGTGTCTGCCAGATAGCCCAGTGTTGTGGCCACGGTAACAAACACACACAACCGCGCTCCACCTCCGTGACCGTCCACGGGGGACACCTGACTGCTCACCCCCGTTTCCACCGTGGGGTGGAGGGGGAAGAAGGACGGGGACAAGCGGGGGAGGGCAGCCCTGACAGCGCAGGAGTGGGCAGGGAAACTGAGGCCAAGGATAAGAAGAGTGATCCAGACAGCCAGGCGGGGAGCCGTGCTTGGCAGGGTGAGGGGCCCGCTGAGGGCGCTGGGCCGACCCTTTGGCCAGTCTGAAGTTGTACAGAGGCCCCTGTCTTAGACTGAAAATGAATGTGAAACTAGGAAATAAAATGAGGCCGTCCTGCTCAGGGAGGCCTGTGCTACAGAGTCCTCTCCTTTAGCTTATCATTGTTGCATTGTTTTTTATTATTATTATTATTATTAATATTATTACTATTATTTTATGTCATGTGCGTTCTCTCTCCTGTTTTCTCTCCAACATTCCAAACCAGGCGCCTACTTACCCCTCTGGGGCCGCCTAAGTCTACAACCTTTCGTTGGCGTGAAAATTTGTGTCCTGTACAGAGTGACAATAGAAATAAATGTTTGGTTTCTTGTGACCGCCATCACATCTGTGTTTTTGTTGGAACTTCGATGTAAAGATGTGGACAAATGCCACTCAGTGTGTACGTTAAGCGCCCTGGCGGGTTTGGCTTCACGTTCTGTGTGGTTGAAGATCCGCCCAGGGATCCAATGGGAATTTCTGTCTCAGAGGATTCCAAATTGTGGTAGCTGGTTTATTTCCCTTTTGGGATGGGTGTGTTTTGTTTGGGGCTTTTAATTTTTTTTTTTCCCTGCAGTCCAAAAATGGATCGGAAGGACTGGGAGGGCTGATTCCAATCCCTAATGGGGGGAAAATGTTTCATCGTAGGACACAAGAGGCTTAAGTACGGCAGAGCCTTTCATACCGTGATTTATTTGTCATAAGCAAATAAAATGCGGTTAAGCTGTCTCCTCCTAGACAGACAGCTCTTTGGTTATTAAAGTTCGAGAGAGAGAGGATTCTTCGAGGCTGGCTTCTTTCCTCCCCGCCTAAGAAGGTATCACTTTCCTCTGAGGTGTTTAAGGCTTTAATGAGTCTAATTTTTTGCACAGATGTTTCTGGGTGTTTGCAGGTTTTCGGAGTATTTTTATATTACAAAAGAGCTGGCCGGTGCCATAGCTCAAACTCTGACAAGCAAATAGATAATCAAGAAGACAAATGGCCTCTTTTGTGAAGCCCTGCTCCTGTATTAATTTTCATTTTCTTTCTCATAGAAAGTATGGAAAGTACTGGGGGCCAAATAGCTTTTTGTCTCTGAGGTCCCAGTCACCCTAGAGTGGAGTGGGGGAAGGGCAGGGGTGCAGGTGATCCGCAGAGAGCATAGAGGCTGCGGCCTCAGGTCTCCTGATGTGGGCCAGGGGACTCCCCCACCCCACCACGAAAAAGCTTGGTGCTCCGGAGAGCGGATGAAATTAGAAGTGGTGTTTTTGGGGTCCTATCTCTCAGAAAATAAAAAGAGCCAATCTCATGCATGCGTTTTATTATTATTTATTGTGCATTCCTCTGGTTTGTAGCAATGGTGGATCGTTTTCAGAGGCTAGGTAGGACCCAGCCAAGGACAGGCCTGATGTCTCCAGTGCAGGGAAGGGCGATTGAATTGTTGGTTTATAAGCAGCCTGGAGATTCATTAAAAAAAAAAATAAATAAAAACCATGGCCTAGGCCTACAGGAGGCTCAGGGGTGAGTTTGGTTTCGCTGGCATCTGTGGTGTGATGTTTTAGCTGCAAAGATGCTGCAGCCCTTCAGTGAGGGGGAAAAATAGTTCTAAAACACGATACACCCCCCAGGACTGTCTCTAAAGAACTAAATCAATGCTGCCCCTTGAAAGGTATGAATAGAATTTTAAAAAAAGATTTCTATGGAGCTTAAAGTTCACAGCCATTCTGTGTAGACAAGAGCTAAGAAAAATGTGAGAATTATACGGAAAACCATTAATCACTTCTTTTCTTTAAATACGTATCCTCTCTCCTTTGTTATTATTCAACAGCAAATCTCCGCAGACCGGCTGTTGGGGGAAAAAAGTGTTAGCCGTCTCTCCCGGATCTGCAAGGGGGAAAAAATTTGGAACCCTAAAGTTGAGAACTTTTTTCTCTCAGTTTGGAAGAAGCCGCTCACCATGAATGGGACCAGCAGAGGAGCTGGGGCAGGAGGAGGGCAGAGACGCAAAGGTAACAAAGCCCCGGGCTGGGCTGGCTTTTTTTTTTTTAATCGTTTTACGAGTTCTTTTCACAAGCGACAGAAGAAACACTTTCTTGCCTCCTCTTTTTTCTTTCTCAGCTAACTTCGCGGGGGTTTTTATGGTGGACGCTTGGTCAGATTTGCTGCTTTTATGATGACTGATGTTTGGGTCAGAGGTGGCCGGAGCCTCGACACCTGGAGAGTGTTTGAACTGGTCGGGGTGAGGTGTCAGGGCCCCCTGAAAAACCCCAGATGAGGCTGTTGAGGAGGCAGCTAGGAAGCGCTTTTTCTGGTTTTGGAAAAGGCAGGCTGAGCGCCCGGAGCCAGCCCTGGTGGGTGCTGGGGTGTCTGGGAAGGCACACGTGTACTCGGTGCTTCCCTTGGATTCCGACCGTCTGCGCTCGGGGCCTGTGTCCTCTCTGCCTGTTTACAGTGAGATGTCACGGCTGCCTCGCGGAAAAATGGAATCCAGTTGTCGGATGGCAAGCCCAGCACTTGGGACGTGTGGAAGTGGATGTGTTCACTTTTCCCCTTGTGTGTAGCTGGAGATTTGAGACAGATCTGTGCTGCTGTGTAGAGCGCCGCCCAGGCTCGGTTCACAGGCCGGGTAGGGGCACAGGGTTGCTCTGCCGCGGCCCTTCCCAAGGCCTGGTGTTCGGTTCCGGTCCTCCAGCTCGCCTGCCTGGGGCTCCGCTGTCTTCTCTGGGGCCTGGCTCTGCAGGCCTGAGTCCCTGGGCTCTGCCTCAGACCTGAAGCGCTGGCCCTTTTTCCCTGAGGCCTCTCTTAGGCAGGCTGGCAGGGCAGAGAGAGAGTTCATGGAGAGGCCACGTTTTCTAGGCGATTAGCTCAGTATTAGAACCACAAAATGACCTCGGAAGCCCCTTGACCTCTGTGAGACTGGACATTGTGCTGGCTCTTGCATCCTGCCCAGGAGGGAAAGTCACACCTCCGCAGGGAGGGGCTCCTGGGCTGTCCTGTGTTCCATCTTCTCAGATCCCCTCAGGCCCCCAAACCTTCTTTCTTCGCTAGCTTGGAATTCCTGGGTTATTTTCCCCCGTAACTATCCATCAAGGAGAAAAGGAATAGGAGTCCTAGGCTGGGTGTCTGATACCGGGTACTAGTGTTTGTGGTGTTGGGTAGTAGGGTGTTGGTCTGTCTGCCCGCAGCCCTTCCCTAGGCCAGGCTCCGGCCCCCTGGCCCTTTGCACAATCAGTTCATGCCTTCTTCCCAGCTTCCTCAGGAGGGAGCTGAGGGGAGAAAGAGGGGTACGGATGCAGTGTAAGGAGTTGGACAGGCTCAATGCACAGGGCTTCAGAGGGCCAGAAGGATAAACTCGAGAGCTGGATTGTAAGGGGTTGGCTCCACCAGGAGCGTATAGTCTTTGGCGCCCTCCCTTCCCTGTATCCAAATCCATAGACTCTCAACTCGGTGTCTGAAATCCTTTTATTTGGTAGTATTTTTATTACCATCTTTATCCTCCTGTGTTCCCAGGCAGACCTGTCCCAGTGCTGGAGTCCTTGAGGTACCTCGCCTTCTCCCCAGCAGCAAGACCGAAGGGAGGGGCGTGTTGTGGGCTTCCCTGACCCCTCAGGGCCAGCCCTGTGGCAGGAACCAAAGTTCCAGGAAACTTTGAATGTTGAGTTGGACAGGAGATCTGCTAAGAGGGTGACTGGGCAAATTTGTATTCTGTTTGTTGCATCTTAAAAATCCACACCAGCAGGGTGTTCTTTCAGGACTAGGGAGGGCGGCTGATTCTGGCTGGGAAGAGGAATTGCTTCCTTTGAGTTAGGAATAGGAGAGACAGAATCTTGCTGGGATGTGTGTGGGGTGTTGGTTTGCATTTCATAGCAAATTATTTCTTGAAAGTTGGAGCCTGGGTTCAGGCAAGAAATAACTAGAGGAAAAAAAAACTGGACAGTTAGGTATCTTCTTTAATGTTGTTCCTGGGTGGCATACATGGCGGGGCTGGAGGAAAGGGGTAAAGGTAGGAAAAGGGTAAACAGAAAGGCAAATGCCCATTTCTGAAAATGCCTGGCCCTGGTGAAGGTCTCTACTCACTCAGAGAGGCAGACGCCCACTTGTGGGCCCTCTGGAGGCCCAAGTGACAGAGGACCCAGTTGGTCGGGACTTTATAAACTGCCCTCTGCCATGTGAGGATTAGGGGTTCTGCGGGAGGTAGCAGGAAGGAGAGAAGAGAGGGGAATCACAAAGGTTTCAGTCCCCTTGCTTCAAGACCCCAACCTTTTTGAGAGCTCACAGCTGCCTGCTCCTTTGTACAGTCAGTCCCAGCGGCCGCCCCAGGAGAAGGCCTCTCCATCTTGTGGCCTGTCTTGTCCCTGGTTCCCGGGGCCTCTCCACTGGCTTCCTGAGCCTGCCACCTGCCTGCCAGCCTGGGCAGAGGCAACGCCAGTGCCGCCGGCGGTGGGTCTCCCGGAGAAGAGGCGGCTGAGGAGGGGGTCTGGTTGGAAAACCAAGTTGGGAACTTTCCCAGCGTGAGTTGAGCGCTGACGGATTTGTGATCGGCCATAAAACCGGCGCGTTCAGATTCGTAAATCAATCTCGCCTTTCTCACAGTCTAAACGTTCGCTTTATCGGCAGCAAGAAAAGCGCTCAGCCCTCGCGCTCAGGCGCTTGTTTATTTGAACGTGGACATTCCCAGGATCCGAGAGGGGGGAGAGAGGGAGTGGGGGGCGTTTTTAACACAACCTGCCTGGCCAGCCTTCCTGTCGGGTCCTTGGGCTGCTCTTTCTCTTGTCCTTAAATAGAGTCTCAAGATTTTAAAATAACGGTCTTCCCATGCTCCCGCGACTCCCTCCCTCACACCTTTCTTTCTTCCCTTCTTTCTTTTTGTAGACTGTAGCGTTTGTCTCTGGGGCACCGTGCTTAATGAATCTGTACCCAAGACCTTGCAAGGAGTTCTGTTAACTAGAGCCAAAGCCGGAGCAGGGCCGGAATCAGGACCAGGCTGAATTCAATACCAGTCTGTGTTTTGTATCTGGACAATCAAAGCCGACGGCCCCCCCCACAGAGTCTGGCGCCCCCACCCTGTGGGGAGGAGCAGGATTCCAGCACCTTCCTCAGGGACCCCGCTGGAGCAGCCAGACCTTCTGAGGGGCTGCCGTCTCTTTGGGGTTTCTTAGGGCAACACTCTGCGGCTCTTTGGGGTTGACATGGTGACCGAGTCTTCAGCTTTCTCCCTGCGGAGTCACTTTTGGTTCGAAACTCATCCAGTTGAGCCCTGGCCCTGCACCCCTGCCGCAAGCTCACGTCTTCTCTCCTGGGCCCCCCCAGTCCCTGGGCCACAGAACCGCTGGAGCCCGATAAGCCATAAGCCCCGGAATGCGCGGGCTTCTGAGGAATGTCTCTTGTGCTCGCCTCTGCCCTCCTCCCAGCTCTCAGAGCTTCAGCCGGGGACCAGGATTCTGATTTGAACTTGGGCAGTTTGGGGGACTTGGGGTTCTGTTTATCTTTGAGGTGGAGGAGTCCGTGGATGGCTGTGCAGGCCTGAGGGTGGCTTTCTCCCATGGGGCGTTAACCCTTTTAAACGCACCCCCATGGGTTGTCTGGTCTCTATTGTGTGCTGCTTACAAGCCAGGGGTGCTGAGGAGCACCTGGGAAACAGATCCATCGCCAGGCTGCCAGCCCCAGCCGCCGCTTCCCTTCCGCTCTCTTCTCTCTTTCTCCTGGGCTCAGATCTCCAGCTGTCTTCGCTGGTGTGTGGGGCTGAGGGGCTGAGACAGGGTGTGACTCAGGTGGGTGGACAGAGGCCGGGCGCCCACCTCTTTTGTCAGAAACCTTCGCCCCAGGCCTTTGTCTGTAGACCCCATGCCCCAAGAGTCAGTAGCGTGTGGCCTTCTAGGGTAGCAAAAACACAAGGAACCCAAGCCTCCCTGGTGGCCACACAACTCTGGGGCCGTCTTCACCGGCCGCTCTCCTCTTCAGAGGCACCGCAGAAGCCGCAAAAGAGCACTTTAGTCCAAAGGCCCATTTTTGACCCGGGTATAATTAGGATTTAGGACGTGTTCCTTTTCAAGCTGGTGACTTTAGAAACCTTGTGGGTTATTTTGGAAGAGGGGGGAGTGCATCCCGCTAAAATAAATACCCCGAGAGTGGGAAAGAATAGAGTTGGAGAGAAATCTTAATCCTAAAGGGCACTGGCGAAAGAATTGGAAGCTGAGAAACACAGGGGCTTGGAGAGGGCTCGGTGCCCACCCCACCCCCACCCCACCCCTGCAGACTATTTCTGCACCTCCAGGAACTAAGCAGAAGCAGGAGGAGAAGGGAGAGGAGAGAGGTGGGCTGTGGGTAAGTGTGTCTGGGGGGCAGGGAGCCGTTCAGCCAGCGATGTGCATGTGGGAGAGAGGGGACCTCACTCCTATTCCATTGGTGGGCTGGGGGGAACCTATTTTGCAAGAAAATTTCTCCTCCTGAAGGGGAAGGTCATAGTGGTCCTTTGAGCCTGAAATCGAAAGACCCCCTTCCCCCTCCTGGTCACGTGATTCATTAAATAATTAATGCCGAGGTTGCAGAATAGATATGTATTCGTCAGGAAAATCACAGGCTCGGTCTCCCTGTTTCTGACGTGCAATTCAACTGTCCTTTGAAAAACAAGCCTGTACCCCGAGAAAAAAAAAAAGAGAGGGGGAGAGAGGGGGACAGAAAGAAAGAGAGAGAAAGAGAGAAAAAGAAAGGGAGACAGCAATAAAAGAGCCCCACAGCTGGAGCCGCACCGCGGGCTGGGGTATTGTAAGTAGAAGGGATTTCTCACTACCTACCGCGTCTTATATGTCCATGTAAATTTATTGTTTGTTATTAATGTTATTGTCGTAAAATGTGACAAATAGCCATCTTCATTTCCTGCCATTTCTCTTCACACGGTGTTCTGTGTGTTTATACCCATTGAGGCATTGCATAGAGATTTTAGGAATATTCCTCCTCTCTCTCTCTCTCTCTTCCAACCTTTTTCTTGATTTATAGCAATATGGGTGTCAGCTTCGCCTCTGCCGGTGTGCCAGCTATTGTGTGTGTGTGTGTGTGTGTGTGTGTGCGCGCGCGCGCCTGTGTGTGGGCGTGCGTTGCGTGTGTTTGTGAGCAAGTTGTGTTGTTTATGGCCGCGTCTTCGATAAATCATTTCTCAAGGAAAATGATGGGGGAGCTTGGCTCCTTCTGCCCGGGAGAGAGTCACTGTCTCAGAGGTGTCTGCCTCCCCTCTCCTCCGCTCGCAGGAGCTGGTTATTTCAATCTCCAGTAATAGATCAGCAGTTAATATGAAGGCTCTATAGCTAGAGGTCTTAAATTACAGCATCTGTGATCATCAATTAGGGCGAGATTGGTATAAATTTGGTAAACCAGAAATGCCTCATTGGCATATAAACCCATTCAAAGACCACGACCTAATATAAAAATGATATTCGTGAGCTCGAGAGAGGCAACATTCTCGCCGCAGAGAGAGGGTCGTTTTTTAGCAATTGTCCTCCAGAGTTTGGCTTCTCCAGCTACCTGTCCTGGGTGAACCAAACCCGCCTCTGAAAGCAAAGAAGCCCCAGGGCAGGGGAGGTGGAGGTGGAGGTGGAGGAAGAAATAACTGGAGTTGAAAGTAAAGATTTTCAGAATCAATCGGTGGGGACCCCATTAAAATCCTCTGCAAACGTCATGGGTGGGTGGCACGGGTAAGGTAGCAGTAAAGCTTCATTTATCTGCTGGCCGGTGGAGTAAGGGGGTGGTAGGGGTGAAGGAGTTGCCCAGGGGGGGAGACAGTGGAGGCTGACAAGGGATGAAGGGCGGGAGAGAAACCTTCAGCCTGGCTCCCCACACTCCCGGGTAACCAAACGGAAATGAATGCGCACCCCAGGAGCCTTCCTTCCACCTCCCGAAACAAAGAAGTTTCCTGGGCAGTGAGAGACTTTGTGTGTGTTGGGGTTTAGAGGGTAGAAGGGAGAGATTCTCTGAAGTTTTTTTCTGGACAAGAAATATTCCAGGAATCAATGGGTGGTCTTGGAAAGCTGGAGGGTACCCGAGGACACGGGTTATGTTCCTGCAGGGGGCAAATGGGGTGCAGATGGGCAGGGGGAGAGCTTTCCCTAGAGTTTCTTGTGGAGGTCACAGGAACTGGCCAAGAGCAACAGCAGAGGTGGCTTCTGGGGACGACCTGGGCAGTGCCCCCGAGTTGTGATGGAGGGTGAGTGGCACAGGACCAGAGCCCTGCCAAGTCCAGCCTGGAGGCTGGCTCCCGCTCTCCGGCAGCTGGCGCCGGGCCAGCTGACTTTATGGCCACTATTATCTGTGATACTTAACTCTGTCTGCTAGTGTAAACCTTGGAGAAGGCAAACGAGAGCGAGAGCGACATCTCACCCAGGTGTTAATTATTCATGGCATCGGCTGGCGGACTGGCAGCGGACTGGCAGCGCGGGGCCAGCCCTTCTTCGCTCCCACACGCCTCTCCGTGTGGGTGCTGGGCCCCATCCTTGCCAACAGGAGGTGGTGGGCCTGGGCTGGGCTGGGGAAGACGTCCCGAGACCTGGAGGAGTAGGGGCGCCAGGCCTGTCATCCCTCTGCCCTTCTGTCCTTGAAATGGGGAGCATTCCCCCTGCGGGCGAGCGAGTGGGCGGCCAGCACTTCGACTTCTCACCTGGGACCGGAGGTGCAGAGTGTGTGTGTGGAACCCCAAACTATGCTGCAGACTTTAGGCCCAAGTCTTGGGAGCCCCAGAGGAGGAAAAGGATGGCCTCTCCCTCAGGAGGCAAGGAGCGCAGGGCAGGAAGAGGGTAGAAGCCTCTGTGTTAGCTTCTGCCTTCAGTCTGCTTGGGAAGATGGGAAACAAAGGGGGGCTGACAGGTCTGTCCAGACCCGGCGGCAGGGACTGCTGGGAGCAGCTCCCACAGGCCCTTACCCTTTCCCCTCCCTTCCCTGCTACCTTGGCTGGGCCTGTGACACACACAGCTTCTCCTCTTCATTCTCCCAGCCCTCTCCGGGCCTTTGTCTGCCCTGGCCCTGGGGAGGGGAGCTGGCACCGGCACCCCTCCCCCTCCCTTTCCCAACTGCTTGCTGACTTCCCCAGAGACAAAGCCGGGAGACCATGGCTGGCCCCCATTGCCTTTCAGTCACTGGTCCCCTCCTGTGCCTGCTGGTGAGGCCTGTCGGCTCCCTCTAGGCCTCTAGGCACCTGGGCCAACTCCCAAATCAGTAAACAAAAAGACTTTGCTGTTTTCTTATGTTTACCAGCACTGCTTTGGCAGAGCCCAAGCACCCCATCCCTCTGATCCTCAGTGGGAGGGCAGCCCCCCATCTAATTCCAGTGTCTCCTGGGGGCTGGGCTGCGAACCTTTAATGACCAGGGCACCTGAAGATGAGGTGTGTGTGGGGGGGACACAGGTACGGGGAGAGAAGCCCCAAGGACCCCCCTGGGCTGGGAAGCCAAGGCTGAGCCCAAGGGACAGCAAGAGGGAATGGGGACAAAGGAAGGTCTGAGGGGGAGAAGGACCCACGGGGCCAGGCCTGGACCCACACAGAGTGGAGTGGAAAGAGAAGTGCCCGCTCCTGCCCCTTCAGTCTGGAAGAGAACCTCTCCCTGGCCATGGCGGAGGGTGGGTTTCCCACAGAAGAGAGGCTGGCGAGGTTCCCTCGTCAGTGATTTCCAGAGACCCCAGAAGTCCTCAGTAAGCCTCAACTTCAGTTGGCTTGGAAAGCGGGGAAAGGCAGAGCGAGAGGAGACCACAGGGGCTGTGGGGAAGGAGCACAGCATCTAGAGAGGGCCCAGGAAGGGGAGAGACAGAAAGGCCCTGGGGTGCAGACACCTCGGGAGGCTCTCCACAAGCCAGGCCCTGTTTTCTTAGCCCTCCGGCTCGCCTCACAGGAAGCTGTGGCAGCTGAGGCCGGCGGGAGGGGTCTCTAGAGCAGGCCCTGGGGGCACCGAGTCGATGGGAGGCCGCTGGGGTAGGGACGGCAGCCTCAGGGACCTCTGGGGCCCTAGGGTGGCCTCCACAGCCACCATCACCAACTTAACCGTTCGACCCCTCCCAGTTCATCCTGGAGGGGAAGAGGCCAGGCTCCCGCACCTGGGCCTGGCATCCGTGGCCCGGTGTGTTTGTTCCTGCTTTGGCTCTGCAGGTACGCAGGGGAGTTGATCCTACTTAATGCTGCCTGAAAACTTTCACCTCCAATCCACATCTCTAATCCCAGACTTGACAAACAAGCCCCCCCCCCATCTTGCAGGAAAGAAAAGGAAAAAGGGAAAGTTCTCAGCTGCCCAGCGGCCTTAGAAAGTTGAAGGGGAAGTGGAAGCCGCCCCAGTATCCCCGCGTCGCCCCCACCCCTGCCCTGCCCGGCCCCACGGTCTCCTTTTCTCTCCCTTCTCTGCCGGCTGGACATATGGAACCCATTTCGCTGGTGACACTGAAGAGCTGCCTTCCGCCAGGCGCCCCCGCGCTCCCCGTGCCTCGCTGTGCCCTGCCACTGGCCAACCTCTCGCCTGGCAACGTGGCTCTGGAAGCCAGAGCCCAGACTGGGGCCACACGGGCCCGGCCTTCCGCAGCCCTACCAGGGCCCCGGAGGAGCGCGATCCCCGGCGTCTCCTGCCCGCCGCGCCTGGATCGAGCGCAGGACCCGCGCGCGCCTCGGACCCCGAACAAAGCCAGGCGGGCGCCGGGCGGGGCGGGGCGGGCGCGGGGCGAGCGCATCCGGCCTCTCCCCTGGCCGGGCGGCGGGGCGCTGCGGGGCCGGGCATGCGACGGGCCGAGGCGGCGGCGCCCCACGCGGGGCCCAGGGTCGGGGGCCTGGCCAGAGCTGCTCTCGCTCCCCGGCGCCGCCCGGCCGCCCGCAGCTGTCCTAGCGGGGGCGCACAGGTAAGTGTGGGCGCCGAACAGGGCGCTGGGCCAGGCTGGGACGGAGACCCCGACCCCTGGCCAGTCGGGTAAGGTAGGGAGGACCGGACAAAGGTGAGGGCAGCCTGGGCGGGGTGGGGGCCGAGCGAGGTCCCCACCCAAGGGTGCAGGACTGTGGAGGCGGGTGGGACCGCCGTGCCTGTGCTGTGTGGACAGGGTCGGGTTGGGATGGGGAGAGTTCCCTGCTCGGGAGGCTGGGGAAACTGTGAGGTTTCCTGGGGAATCGGGAGCTGCGAGGGGCGTCCCTCCGCTGGGGGCAAAAGGGAAGGCCGGCCCCGCACCCTCTGTGCAGCTGCACTGGGTCCAGCCCTTTAGCACCTCCGGGTTATTTGAAGCTGAAATTACAAGGGGTTAGCTGAAGCGGAGTGATGAGCCGAGGAGGTGGGAGAGTAGGTGATTTATGGCTTCGGAGAAGCTGTGTTTACTATCAGCCTGCTCTGGAAACCAAAAACCAAACAGAGCAGAGGAGAGAGAAGCCCCTCTCCTAGGAGCCGGAGGCGACGCCCCAGGATGGGAGTGCTGGGATGCATTTTCCCAGATGTGGACAGGGTGGGGATGCCCCCTTCACAGGCCGGGTGGAGTCGTGCGGGTGTGTGTGTGTGTGTGCACGCGCAGGAGCTTTCAGCTTGAGCTGTTGGCTGTGTTTATGGGATCACTCCAGGAGCCGGAAGGGAGCCCGGGGTGCTCCCCTCCTGGTGCTCAGGGAGGGCGCAGCTCCAGGCAGTTTGCTACCTCTGGCCCTGTCCAAGAGGCAGGAGTTCTTCCCACCTGCCCAGCTTTCCTCCCAGAGCCACACACAGCACAATCCACTTGTCCCGGCCCTGGCCCTGGCCCCTGCTCCTCTGGCCCTTGCCTTATGGGGCTGTCTGCCCACGCATGCACACAGCCTGATGTTCACTTTGGATATGTAAGTTTACCATAGGGGCTCAGGGGGCGTGAGTGGGTCTGGGCCGGGGAGACCAGCTCTGGAGACTCTGATGTGAGGCTGGGCCTTGGCTGGATCGGGTCTCAGGTTCCTGCTGAGATTCTCCCCAAAGCTCTGCTTGAGGGGAGCAGAGGAACACAAAGGTGATCAGAAGTAGGAGATGCGCAGGCTGACAGGAGCGAGGAGGAAAACATCTCGAACCCCAGTAGTAATTTCCGCAGGCCAACTATTGGCTCTTGCGTTTCTGTCCAGACGCCCGGCTTTGCCTAGAAATTGTTTTGCATTAAATTTTCTCAGCCGCAGAATTATCTTTCCTCGCCTCCAGCTAAACTTGCATTTTTCCACCAGACACTTGGGCCCCGCACCAATGAAATCTGAGAGGAAGCGGCTGGGCCCTAAGTGGCCGTAATTTAATTGATTTTATCATAAATCATCAACTTGATGAAGAACCCAAGGTTTCAGTGAAGTAAATTGATATTAATGGGAGTTTCTTGAAATGCAAACTCGTTGCATTGTTGGGGCATCTTGAGCGGAGGAGGAGGCGGATGGCTTGGTTCCCCAGAGCTCAGAGCTGGTCCTGGAGCCCAGCAGAGCCTTGAGGGGCCGAGAAAGTTAGCGAAAAGGGGCAGCTGCTGCAGACAGAGCAGAGAAGGAACTTTGTCGGGATAGAAGCAGACCCCGGTCAGCTCTGAGGACACTGGGCCCTCGGGAAAACGCGGGGCTGCAGCTGGTAGGGGAAGGGGAGGCGGGGGAGGGGGGCGGTAGGTGCGCAGGGGCAGGGCTGGGGGTTGGGTGAGAAGTCCAGGCTGGTACAAAGGGTGCATTGAGGCTGAGTTAAAAATTGCCAGGTTGAAGGCTTCCTCCTCTAATTATACAAATTAATTATTTACTCCTCAGGTTGTTGTGTCCAAAAATAGCACTTTTGATTTGGTAATGAGTGTAGAGAACCGAAGGCTTTCCCCCACCCCCACGGAAGAGCAGTAAAACCCAGGACGAGCGCCTCTGAGGGACAGGGCCCAAGAGCGTTTGTGCTCAGTGGTAGGAGCGTGAGCGTTTAAATCTGAAGAGGAAATGCTCCACCTCCCATCCCCATGCTGTCCATTATTGTCAGAACCCGCTTCATTCCTGCTGATAGTCACCGATGTCTACATCAGCACGTGGAGATCTGCTGATGTCCCCGATCTAGAAGGGGCCTTTAAAATCAGCCCGGCCCCTCCCTTCCACACACAGACCCTGACTTTACAGAAGGGGACACTGAGGCCCAAAGATCACCAAGACCCCAAGTATAGCTTTGGAGAAGCCCCCACGCTGGGCCTCAGTTTCCCTATAGCCATGTCCGACTTGGATGGACACTCCCTGAGTCCTCACCCCCCAGTCCCAGTGTCAGGTGGCCCCTCTCTACGCCCATCCTCTAGGGGACAGTGCGCGGGAGCGACCTCCTCATGTGTCCGGGCGGCCTGTGGCACCTGGGGACGGAAGTCACTGCGGGCTGCCTGGAGGATGTAGTGTGTGTAGCCTCAGGCGGCAGAGGGCTACTCACATGGCTGGCCGAAACCCACTGGGTCTGGACTGATCCTCTGCTCCGAAGAGCCCAGGCAAGAAAAGTGCTGAAAGAAGGCAGAGGGGACTGACTGGCTGGGGCCCACTGGGATCAGATCTGCAGAGGGGCTCAGGCTGGGGCTGTTCAGAGTGCAGCATTTGAGGTACCTCTCAGGGAGGCCTGAGAGTTGTGGCTTAGAATCTGGGATCCCTGACAGCAGGTGCACCCGCCCCCCAATCTCACCCTGGACCCCGGGCCTTTTTCTGGGACTGAGCTCTTCCAGGGCAGTCAGGACATGACTACAGGACTGAGGATCTCTACTGTGTTCTTATATTTCATTTCTTCCTCCATGTGGGGGAAGGTAAAACTTTAAAGTAATGGCGGCCCAGTGACAGGGTGTGAGAACTGAAGTTCCTTAGGGCATCAGGGATATGAAGAGGCCAGGCAGAGGAGGGAGGGTCGGAGGCTGCTTTGAGAAGGGGAGAGGGAAGAGATGGCCCGGCTCCATCTTTAGAAATCTGTCGCTTGATAATCCACTTCCCCAAACCTCACCCGAACCTGTTTTGGAGAGTGAAAAATCCCAAAAGGGATGGCAGGCTCGGGCTCTTGACCTGGCTCATTCTGACTTCGGAGTTTTATTTTCCGAGGCTTTGCACTGATTGGTCATTAATCCAGTGAGTTATTGTCTGCTGAACAGAGGTCACCGGGAGACACACAGTCTGTCCGGAGAGGCCGTGGGCAGCCGCTGGCAGGGCACTGGGGCTCTCTTTCCGCTTCTCCCAGGCACCTCAGCCCACCTCCACAGACACCCGGGATTCCGTGTGTCCTCGACTTCTCCCTCCTGCCCACGTTTGTCCCCACACTTGCTAAGGGTGGGGTGTGCAAGCCCGGAGGAGGAGTTTCTCAGTAGGGCAGGATCCCTGATTCCGAGGGAGATCTCTTGCCACCAAAGAGCTTGGCACCCAGTGTCCTCTACAGGGCACTCCCAGGGGGGAGGCCACCCCCTTTCTTCTCCCGTCCCCACCCCTGGCCTGGAGACCGAAGCACAGGTTGGATTTTCCTCTCCCACCAGAAAGCAATCTTTTTCTTCTTCGTATCCTCCATGCTGTTGCTGAGCTAGGTCCACACAGCATGGCTGTGCACAGGGCCAGATCCGCTCTTTTCAGCCATCTCTTTGTTCCCCCCACTCCTACGTCTTAGAGAGCTGAAGACTGGGCAGATAAACCCAAGGGCCATCTTGGTTAGCAGCTCCCCATAGCTTTGATACCTCTCTTTGTACTCAGGGAGATGGACGTTTCTGGGACTTGGTGAACTTTACAGCACTGCCACAAAGTTGGGCAGTAAAACTGGAAAAAAGTGGGGGAACTGAGAACCCAGACAAAGCCAGAAAGAAGCAACTCATTAACTGCAACACCCCCTCCCATCTGAGCTCCCAGCTCCGGGGAGCCTAGCCTGGTAACTGGGGCACTGGATCCCGGCCCCCCTGGGGCTGAGATCACAGACCCCTGCAGAGGTACCAGCTCCTTTGGTCTTGTGGAAAGAATTCTCATTTGCTCTTTGAAGGATTTTTTTGGGGCGGGGGGGGGGAAACAGTAGTGATCCCACCATGGTCCGGAAGTGGGGGGTGTACAGCATTTGTTCCAGGGCTTAGGGTGCTGGGGCCCCCTCAGTACAGGGTACCAAGGGGGTTGCTGGGAGGAGAGGGGAGTACCAGAGCCGGAGACCTGGTTTAGAGAAAAGGTGATCTGCGAAGGGGGATATTTTCCTAATATTTATTATTTTTTTGTTTTTATTAGTTTACATGGTTTAATATTTTTCTCAATTTTGCTTTTCCAATCTCTCACATACACAGATTCGCAGAGAGAGAGAGAGAGAGAGAGAGAGAGAGAGAGAGAGAGAGAGAGAGAGAGAGAGAAAGAGGGTGAGGGAGGGAAAGTTATCCAAGTTTCTCTCCTGAAAGCAGGAAGAAATTGCTCCTTTTTGTATCCCTAAATCACAGACTCCCCCTCTTTTCTCAGGCCCCAGAGTCTTTCCTCAGCCCCTCTACAGCACCCCCGCAGCTCCCTGCCCAAGTCCCTGCCACCCAGCCTTTGTCTCCAGAAGTTTGAAAGATCCCTAACCTGTAGCAACACTACCAACGAACTGGGCACCCTCTGAGCTGCCAGCATCGCTGCCTTCTGCCCTCTGGCTTCCCCGCTCCAATCAGGGCCAACTTCGTGCTGGCCATAAACCTTGGAGAGAGGAAGAAAAAGGCAGGAAAAGAACAGGTTACTGCCTCGGAGCGATCCAAACGGATGCTTGTCCCCCTCCAGAGATGATGAAGGCTCGGAGTCCCCCAGCACGCCAGGAGGTGGACCGTCCTCCAGGACCCTCTGTGTTCTTGTACCCCACTTTCCTCTGCTCCCAGCCCACAATGCCCACCACTCCGTGCAGCCAGAAGGGGCCACCAGAGCTTGTGGAGGATGGGAGGGCAGCTCCCCTGCTTCTCTGTAGCACTTTTCCTCCCCAGCACCACTTGCCACTTCAGGCTACTTCTACCGAAGCTCACGCCTCCAAGTTTGCCACTGGCTGGGTGCCTTCGGGGCTTTCTTTACTCCCCAGGAAAAGCTATGCAGTCTGGACAGCCGCCAGCTTCTCTTCCAACTGCACAGTGACCCTCTCTAGCCAGTAACTGTGAGAGGGACTGCAGGGTCTAAAGTGCACTGTAGACTTTTTTGCTTTGGGGAGCTAGAGTAAGATGCAAAGACACAAGTTCCTTGGAGACCTCCCGGCCCAGGCCTTAACCCACCGGCCCAGAGGACTGGGAGTCTGACCCTGTAGTCTCCAGCCAGTGTCTGTGGACCTCAGGGCAGCTCCTCGTGGCCACATACTCACACAGCCTTAAAGGATCTCCTCAGGAGGCTCCTGGCTCAGGCCCCAAGTCTTCTCGGGCTTGGGCATCTTCCTGTCTGGATGCTATTAACAAACAGAAAATGGCTCCCACCTCGGCGCCTCACCTCTCCCCTTCCCCACACCAGCTCTCCAGTCAGCAGGACTCACTAAGAGAGCGCTCTGCAGGTGACTCCTGTTGCTGAGAGCCGTCTGCAGGCCCCAGGGTCCCGGCCGCTGCAGCCCACCTGGCCTGACTTGGCCGGCCTAGGGAAAGTGGGTGCCGGAGGCCAGAGACCACCTTCTTGCCCACCTCCGAGCAGAGGCCAGGAGTTGGGGCAACGGGGTGTAGGATGCTTCACTCTCCCTCCACCTCACCCAAAGCGAGACAATAGCTGGAAAGTGTCTCTCACCTTTGTTCCCCCAATCCCTTCGCCTGTCCTAGTGTATCCAGATGGGAGAAGCCCAAAGCCAAGAATTCTAACCAGGAAGTCACAGGGTGGTGGCTGACTCTGTCCACGCGAAGTTAAGAGAACCAGTTTTCCAAGCTGCCTTTGAAGAGAAGAAAGAAGGCTGCCTTCTCTGTCATCCCCCCAGCCCCGAGTGGAGTCAGCAGTTAGCATCGCGGAGGCTCCTGCTTGGGAAACTGTCCAGGCGCTTTCTTTCTTTCTTTTCTTTTTCTTTTTGGTCTTTTTCCTCCTTCAGCAACGGCTCTTCCCCACCCCCACCCCACCCAAATCTGCAGACACCTACATTCCTGGCTTCTGTCTTCCGCCCACAGGCCTCCTCCTTGCCTTTTCCTGCCCCGAGCACACACACACACCCTGAGGAAACTTTAGCTTTTGTAACCTTCCCCGCTTGTGCCAAGAGTCATAAATCTTGCAGAGCAGAGAGAAACAAACAGGTTTGCCCTGAATGAACAGTAATAATAATCATAGCCACCCTCCTTCTCTTCGGCCAGAGCCTTTAAAACAAAGCCCTTCTGCTAGGCGGAGCTCATCTTCCCCGAAGTGCAAACGTCCCGGTCCCCTTCTGCCTATCTGGAGGTGACAGTCTTCACAGAAACTTCTGCGCGAAGTTCTTCCCACCGCCCTGCAGCCGGCATCCAGAGCTCCAGCTAAACTGCAAGGCCCTTTTGTCACCCTCTCCCCAACTCCACTGCCCCTGCAAGATGTTCTGGGGTTTTTAATCAACACTCACCGCTTGTTGTCTGTTCTCAAAAAAAAAAAAAAAAAAAAAAAGGAGGGGTGGTTAAAAAAAAAAAAAAAAAGCTTTCGCTCACTCCCCTGGGTAGAGAGCCTGTGCCCGCAGTCCTGGGGGTGGGGGAGAGGACAGACGTGAGGACCCTTTCCAGGCGGGGTGAGTCAGGACCGTGGGAGACCCAGCTGCCAGCCCCCAGTCCCGGCAAAGTAAAACTACTTAAAAAAAAAAAAACCACCCAGAAGTCCTGGTGCTCCAACTGGGAATGAGCGGAGGGGCACCCAGCACCCCCGCCCCCAGGCCCCATCTCTTCTAGGCCTCGGGAGGCCACTTCTCAAATTAGCATAATGATTTACTAGCGGGATGGGGGGGCTGTAACTCCAAGGCGCGCCTCGCATTTTCTCTTCCCAGGTCTCAATTTTAAAAATTTACTTGTTCTTTAAAAAAAAAAAAAAAAGGAAAGAAAAGAAAAAACAGGGCAAAGCAAACCCATTGCCACCTTCTTTCTCACTCTCTTTTTTTTGGGGGGGGTGTTTAAAACGACCCCCTCCCCCATTAGCACCATCACCTTCCCCTCCTTATCAGGCATCTAAGCTTGCTAAAGGGGGAGAGGTGGGGGTGTGTGTGAGCTTGTGTGTGAGTGAGTGTGTGTGTGTCTGTGTGGTTTTTTTTTTCCCTGTGCAAAAGCAGAGGCCATTGTTACAGAGAGTAGGGCGTACCAGTCTTATAGGGCAACCACACTGTGGCGGCTTGGCCGAGCCGGCGCCCGGAGCTGGATCCCCGGCGAGCCCCGAAGCCCCAGCACCTTTCGGTCTTCTATTTTTTTCCCGATCCCCCACCCCCTCCCTCCTGCGCACCCCCAGCTCCTAAGCCGAGTGAATTGAAGCGGACGCCGCGCCGGCTCCTCCGGCCGCTCTGCCCCTCGGGCTCCCCAGCAGCCGGGGTGGCTTTGGGGAGGGGGGGCGGCGAAGCTTTAAACACTGGTCTTTTTTTCCTTTGCCTTCAAGGAGGGGAGATTTCTCGCCTGCCGCTCGCGCTGGGGCTCGATGTGAATATATATTATGTCTGCCTGTTCTCCCCTCGTCGGTGGCTAAGGTAAGCTGGCTGAAATAGGCTATCAGTTTGTGAATGGCGGAGAGTGTGTCTCAATGATTTATGGCCCATATGACTCCAATCTCGGTTCAAGAAGAGTTCACAAGCTTTAAGCTTCCTTCCACGCAGCGACTGACTCTCTCTCTCTCTCTCTCTCTCTCTCTCTCTCTCTCTCTCTCTCTCTCTCCCCCTCTCCCTCCCTCCCTCTCTCTCCCTCTCCCTCTCTCTTTCTGCTTCTCTCCTTTTCTCCTCTCTTTTCTTCCAGCAGCCAGAAAGATCCAAGGCTGAATTTTTCCCCCGGTTGCTAAGAAGAGCCTGATCTTTCTCTCTCATTCTTTTTCTTTTATTTTCTTCCATTAATTTTTTTAAGTCCTGGAAGGTGGCCTGTCTTCTCTCCTGGGGCTTCTCCAGCTATTGTTACCTTCCCTTGCTCTCCCGGGGGCCCTTGCCTGGCAAGGTGGGGTTCTTGGGCGGGGGCTCCCCTCCTTTCTCCAGCGAGGACCCAGGGGGAAAGCCACTGTCTCCCTCCCACCCTTCGCAGGAGCCATATGGAGCCTGAATTTTTCCAACATGGAGGCAAGGGAAATAGATGCGTTTGGCTGGGTAGAGCCGCTCCCCACCCCCTCTTCCCGGGACGGCAGATCTCAGCACCTCTCCAAGCCGTCCCTCGCCCCTGCTGTCCCAGAGCCAGGCCTAGGCTCCAGCCCAGAGTCCAGCTGGACAAAGTTGCTCAGGCGCCTTTTGATTCTGTTACCTCCAGCGCCCAAACTTGTCGCCGCGGGGCTGCCGTGGGCTGGCCCAGTGGGCTGGGAACCTGCGGCGGCGGCGGCGGCGGCGGCGGCGTCTCCACCGCTTTCTCTTCCCCTCCTTGGGCCGGTGTAGGTAGCGGAGCCGGTTGCCAGCCACCGCGTTAGCAGCCCCGGCCCAGACAGCCTGGTGGCGGCCTCAACAGCCGAACACTGTCCCGATGTAAAAACCTTCGCGGTCCGGTGCCACCGTGCCAGTCTCCATTCTTCCCTACCAGTCTCTAGCTCCTTTGCCTCTCACACTCGGCCCGAGATGGTTTAGGGTTTATTACAGGGCGAATGACAGAAATTTCGGCCCCCGGGCGTCTAGTCAAATTATTGTTTTATTATTATTACCACCATCATCATCATCGTTATTGCTGTAACAATCACTTAGACTAAATAAAGTCGGGGCCCAGCCAGCTAACCCCTCCAACGTTTTTATTTCACTATCTATTAATAGCAAATTCAACGGATGCCTGTTAATTAATTCCCCTTTCAGCCAGGGCTACTTGGAAGCTAATTTTGGTTAAATCATCAGAGGCTAATGGTAATAATAATAAAGGGTTTGGGTCACCTGGTCAATTGAACTCCGGTTCTTCCTGGAAGGACCCTCTTGCTTTGCAGACCCATGTGCATTTCCTGAAACAATTTTTTTTTTCCTCAGAAACCAATCGGAACTCAGGGCCACCCGGACTCCCTTTTGAGTATAAATCTGTGCCACTGAGAACAGGGATTTAGATGTGGGAGGGACTTCCTTTCCTTGCACTCCTTTCATTTTATTTCCCTGATTTTAGTTTCCTTTGGAGTGGAGCAGCTGGGCCGAATGAAATTTAAGTTTTCCCAATACACACGACAGGAGAGAGAATCAGAAGGAGATTTTATGGGAAGGGACTGAGAGGGATCAGAGAACACACACAGGGTGTGCGGTCAGAAGTTTCAGACAAACACACGAAATCCTGTGGCCAACTCGGATCTTTATTTTGCTGGCACACTTTTATACGGCTGCATTAAAATACGAATTTTATTTTTGCCTCGGGGACCCGTAGTCGATGGGGGTAACCCTGTGTTTCCAACAGAGAGAATAATATTGTTCAAATTGCTTTGTGGATTTTTTTTTCCCCTGGCATAATTTTGTGTTAGAAGGGACTTTTCCCCCTCTCGGTAGCAAAATCCAACAGTTACACAATTTTTTCCCCTTCTTTTGGAGAAATCAAAGAAAACAGACTGTCAAGAAAGAGGTGGGGGAAATTGTTATGTTTGGAGATGGGGAGAGACTTGGGCCAAATGGTCAGGGCACCAACCGGCCTGAGCGCCTGGGAAGTGGAAATAATCCTGCTCCGTTTGGAGGCTCCGGGGGGTCGGGGCTGAGCCAGAGCCAACTGGAGTTGATATTTGCGTCAGGGCCGCAGTGCACAGGAGCTGGGTTTGCTGGCTCAGGGCTAAAGATCTTCGGGAAGTTTCTGGGTCACTCTGCGGACCTCTTCCTGCAGGAGGGGACCTCCCAGAGCGGTCCCCTGAACTTGCTTTTCCAAGACTCAGTCCTGCTTTCCTCCAGACTAGACTGCTGAGGAGAAGGATGGACAGGGAGCCTGAGAGGTCTCAAGGCTCAGAGGAGTCTGCCAGTGCCCCCTCCACCGCCACGCCACCCTAAGCCAAGCTGGGGGAGGTTAGCAGGGGGCGTGAAGAGGCAGAGGCTGGCCCAGGCTTGAGTGGTAGGAGCGAGCCCCCAGGAGCACAGTCCTTATTTTTTAAGTGGAAATGAAAACTGGCAGGCATTTTTCTTTTAAAATCAAAGCGTTTAAATACTAAAACTCCCATTTCGGGCCAGAGACATGGCCTCAGCAACTGCTCTGGAGATGTTGGGGAGGGGAGAAGGGAAAAACCCTATTGATGTCAGCGCCCCTTTCAGTTCTTAAGATGGATTCGAGTCCCAGTCCTCTTCTTCCCCCCCTTGTGTCTCTTCTCTCACCCCGCAGGTCAGCCGCTCCGAACAGACCGGGAGGAGGGGGGAACAGAGGGGAGGGGGGGTCCGGCGCGTCACGTGACCCCCAGGGGTGCCAATGTCCGGTCGTGAGGGTATCAGGCCCTTGCAAGTTGCCACCCACCGCCCGGGCCTCGCCCAGCGATGCAGAAAGCCACCTACTACGACAACGCCGCAGCCGCGCTCTTTGGAGGCTACACCTCGTACCCCGGCAGCAATGGCTTCGGCTACGACGGCCCCCCCCAGCCCCCCTTTCAGGCCACCGCGCATCTGGAGGGTGACTACCAGCGCTCAGCGTGCTCGCTGCAGTCCCTGGGCAACGCTGCCCCCCACGCCAAGAGCAAGGAGCTCAACGGCAGCTGCATGAGGCCCGGCCTGGCCCCTGAGCCCCTGCCCGCCCCGCCAGGCTCACCCCCGCCCAGCGCCGCACCCACCAGTACCACTAGCAACAGCAGTAACGGGGCCGTGCCCGGCAAAAGCGGGGCCCCCAAATGCGGGCCTGGCTCCAACGCCACCCTCACCAAACAGATATTCCCCTGGATGAAAGAGTCAAGGCAGACGTCCAAGCTGAAAAGCAGCTCCCCCGGCACAGGTACCAGCTCTCTGCCTTCCTGTCACCAGCTTTTGTCCGGGGCTAGGAATGTCACTGTTATTCTAGCGCCCAGCCCCTCGGCGCCCTCCAGGCGGCTCGGGGACAATCTCAAGTGGCAGCCAAGCATGGTCGTTTTCCCCCTCACCACCTGATGACCCCTGACCCGCCAACACCCGACCCTGAGGTCACCTGGGCTTCAGACTGGGCCAGGAGCTGGGACGCAAAGCCTGTCCCCAGGCCACCGTGCCAAGAGTCGTCAACGATGATTATTAAGTATGATTACTGTGGGTATTAATCACCATCGCTCTGGTGGCCCGGGGTCCCGGCCCGCAGGCACAGCAGTCTCTCCGCCGCACACTTCCAGGCCCTGCCCGGTGTCCCTCCAGGGTTCTCTGTCACCCATCCTGTCCCTGTAGGATCAGGTCGAGGCTGTCTTTCCGGACCTGGAATTGGGGAGGAGGAGAAAGCGCGCGGGGGGGGGGGGAGAAAAAGAAGAAAGATCCAGTCCTAAATAAATGGCCATGCAGCTCTGTCTGCGTGACATGATCAAATTTTCATAAGCTGGGGCAGCGAGAGGAGAACAGGTCTCTTAATAAATGCCACTATTATAGAGTGTCCGCTAATGCGACGGGCGGTGGGGAGGGGGAGGAGGAGGCGGGTACGAGCGGGGGCGGGCGACGGGGCTCAGAGTCCAGGCCTGGATTTATTAAGAAACGATGCATTCAATTTCGGCGTGTTCAGTAATTATCTTTTATTTCATTTTCTCCCCTTCCCACCCCTCCCCCTCGGATCCAGCAGAGGGCTGCGGCAGCGGCACAGGAGGCGGCGGCGGCGGCGGCGGCAGCGGGGGAGGCGGCGGCGGGGGCGGGGACCGGAGCCCCCCGGGGTCCGCGGCGTCCAAGCGCGCGCGCACGGCCTACACGAGCGCGCAGCTGGTGGAGCTGGAGAAGGAGTTCCACTTCAACCGCTACCTGTGCCGGCCGCGCCGCGTGGAGATGGCCAACCTGCTGAACCTCAGCGAGCGCCAGATCAAGATCTGGTTCCAGAACCGGCGCATGAAGTACAAGAAAGACCAGAAGGCCAAGGGGCTGGCCTCGTCGTCCGGGGGCCCCTCTCCCGCCGGCAGCCCCCCGCAGCCCATGCAGTCCACGGCCGGCTTCATGAACGCCTTACACTCCATGACTCCCAGCTACGAGAGCCCGTCCCCGCCCGCCTTCGGCAAAGCCCACCAGAATGCCTACGCGCTGCCCTCCAACTACCAGCCCCCGCTCAAAGGCTGCGGCGCCCCGCAAAAGTACGCCCCGACCCCGGCGCCCGAGTACGAGCCCCACGTGCTGCAAGCCAACGGGGGTGCCTACGCGACGCCCGCCCTGCAGGGCAGCCCGGTGTACGTGGGCGGGGGCGGCTACGCGGACCCGCTGCCGCCCCCTGCCGGGCCCTCTCTCTACGGCCTCAACCACCTCTCCCACCACCCCTCGGGGAACCTGGACTACAACGGGGCGCCCCCTATGGCCCCCAGCCAGCACCACGGACCCTGCGACCCGCACCCCACCTACACAGACCTCTCCTCTCACCACGCGCCGCCTCCTCAGGGTAGAATCCAAGAAGCGCCCAAATTAACACACCTGTGATGAGCGGGGAGGTCGCGGCGAGGAGGGTCCTGGGGCCCTGTCGGGCGCAGGAAGGTGGTCGCCGCCGGGCCTCCCAGGCCTGGGCCTCCTCCCTCCTCGGGCTGCTTTTCAGTCCTCCGCCCCCTGGTTCCATCTGCCTGCCAACCCTCGGGAAGGAATTTACAGCAGATTGGCTCTGACCCCCAGTGTCCAGCGCTACCGAGCTGGAATTCCTCGCTGGAGAGCGCGGGGTAGCGGAGGGTGAGGTAGGAAAAAGCACAGAGAACCGACAAGATGGCTGGGCCATCACCCACCGACCAACTTACCTTCCATCTCTGTGGCTTAGCCCCCAACTCTTGATATTTCCCCCTCTCATTCTCCTTAAAAAATAAGAAAACACATTGAAACCCAAGGGCACAAAGCACGCCCCCACCCAGCTCCCCGGAAGCCTCAGCCAAGATCTCCCTGGCTGGCCCCCCTGATTTTCTGCTCCCCAACATGCACACCTACACCTCACCCCATCAGTGACAGTTTTCAGAGGGCTCAGGGTTGGTGACAGATCCTGGAAGTCAGAGCTGCCTAGAGTATAAATATATATATTTTTTCTTTGAAGGGAAAGTTAGGAGGCCGAGGCAGGCAAGGACTCTCATCTCAGCTCCTGGGCCATCCCCCTGTCTCTGCAGAAAGCAATCAGCCACAGGAAATTTTTTCACTTTTTTTGTTTTTTCTGTTGTCTCTTGACTTAACGTGAAAACAGGGTATATTTGAACAAACTGTTTGTCCCGGGCAGGGGCTGCAGCCAGGCTTATGGGCCTTGCTCAGCCTGCTGACAGGACACTTTTGTTGCACTTAGAGTTTACATTTTAATGGATATAAAAACAACTGTGAGAGATGCCTGGGCCTGTAGAAGCCCAGCATTGCTCAAAAAGCGTGTGTTCTAGTGAACATTTTCATATATATTTATTGGTTATAGCCTGTTAAAATATTTTCTTTTTTGTATTATTTATCCCTCCTACATTATGTATTTATATGAGGAAAAAGGAAAAAAATTGTACTTTTTTAGTATTTACTTGTTATAAAGGGCGTTGTGTTTCCTGTCATGTAAAACCAGCTATTTTAGTTTTTATTGTACTCTAGAAAAGAGCTGTAGATTTATGTTAACCTTGTACTTCTGAGCAATTGTAATTAGTTCTAAAAGGCATGAAACTCAGCTCCTAATGGTCACTGTATAGTCCTGAATTTGTAGAGTTAGTTAATTCCCTGTTGGAACTTTCTTTGTTCTTCCGTAGTTACTTTTTTCCTTACTTAAAAGGGTTGTCTGTCAAACAATTCTTGAATAAACTTTCTGTTATCAACTTTATCTTGTCCTAGTGGTCCAATTTAGACCATCAAATTTCCCTCAGAGAAGGAAAACATTGAAGACCCTCCCCTGCCTTTTTATCCACTGTTGAAGTCCCCATCTCCCCCTTTGATGTTTTGCAGGTGGAAATACATGGATCAAAAAAAAAATCACTCATAAGAGCCTCAAACCTTGTGCCAACTTCCTTAGTCAAGATTTAAATTGGGAGTGGGAAGGGGACTCTTGGGAACTCGGGGTCTTTTCTGCCGCTCAGTTTTTCTCATTCCTTGACCTTTTGTCTGATTTGGTCTTGGGTTACAATCTCTGTTGTGCCACCCTCGCTCCTCCTCCCCCAAAACAAGCCAAAACAAAACAAAAATCTGGCTGATGACTGTTTCTTCTAAGCAACCTAAACTTCACAGTCCTCTTCCGGAGCGACAAAGAAGCCGTCACGTGACCTGAAGCCCAACCACCATTGGGTCTAAAATGAAAACAAAGGAAAATGATTAATCTAAAAAAGAAAAGAAAAGAAAATCTGATGCCTAGGCTTCTTGGGTTAAGCCTTAAAAGTAAAGTGAAATTAAATCACTAAATAAAACTTGGGGCAGAGGGAGAGGAGGGAATTTTGATTTCCCCAGCCAGGGAAAAGGGGGAAAGAGTGTGGGAGAAAATGCTGGTTCCAAGCGTAAATAAAATGGTCCCCGGGCTAACGTGAGGCTCTGTTTCCATGATCCTTGGGAAAACTTCATTTCTTAGTCGTGGTTCCATAAAACTTTTATCGCATTGGAGCGAGGATAGAGAGGGTTTGTCAAAGATGAAATGTCACCGCCGCGTCGCCGGAGCCGATAAGAGCACAGAGACAGGGTGGCTGAAATATGGAGCTAATTCGTTGAAAGAGAAGAGATGGCTGCTTGCTGAAGAGTTGCATAATTCTAATTGTAAGCGATGCGCCCGCATTGCTTAATTAGGAGCATATATTTGGTGGTGGGGGTGGGGAAGTGAGTATCATTCCAGGCCCTCAACCTTAAAGCGAAAGCTGATTTTCATTTTTATGTTGCATCCTGGCAATCCAAGGTTAGTAATTACAGCCTTTATGCAACAATAAATAACAGTAAAAAAGCAACCTGAATTACACACACACACACACACACACACACACACACACCCAGTCGGATTTTAACTGGACTCGGTTTATCCAGGCAGCAAGCAATTTAGCATTGGGTCAGGCAATAACTTAAAGGCAGAAGAGCGTGCACAGTTTGATTGGGATCAAATAATGCTCAAGGGTCTGTCTTTCTTTCTTTCTCTCTCTCCTCTTCTCTGAATAACATTTTGCGAATGATGTAACTAGATTGAGCCGGTGTGGAGCTCGGGAGGCGCGATGGACTGCTTATTTATCTAGCTGGTGGGAGACAAGCAGACCAACCGAGAGGATTTAGCTAGGACACGGAAAGCAGGGTTTTGGCTTGAAGCTGGGATTGCAAACAAAAATCAGGCCAACGTGGCCTGGTGTTTTCCACTTCCCTGCAAGCGGCTCAGCCAAAGCAGCTGAAGACGTGGGTAAAATATCTGTGCTCAGTAATTCTCAGCACAACAGGGGGGCGGGGGACGGCTGACTCTGGAAGGAGGGCTCTCCCAGCCCCTTTTAACACCCAAGTTTTCCGCTCTACGCTAATCTGGCCATAAAATCTGTCAGGGAGAGCTAGAGAGCTGTATTTCGTGCTCAGACCAGTCTGGGCCCCGGTACCTGCTTGTAGCCAACTGCCATGGTGGTTAGAAAACTTGCAGCGGTGCCGGGGCCAGCCCGAGAGAGCTGTCTCAGGGCTCCCCGCGCACTTGCGGAGGGTTGCCCTTTGGGTTGTCTCCTCCCCACCCCCTGCACACCTCCGAGTGACAAAAATGCTTTCCTACTGGCCCAGCTCGCTGCAGCTCTCGAGATCCGAGTGCCCCACTGCCTCCCCCCACCCGGCTCCCTTTTCTCTCAGCTGCTCTGATCCCCCGACCCTCCTCCTAGCCCTCTCTGCCCTTTTTAAATACTCACCACCACCCACGCGGATGTTACACTGACAGAAAGTTTCTAGTTCCAGCTCCAGGCTGAGATGCCATTTCCCTGCTAAGCAGCCTTCTCCACCCGGCTGGGCGGGCGACAAGAGAGCCGGGAGGGGGAGGGGAGACCCGATTCGTGGGAGTTCTCCGGGGCAAACTTTCCACCCAACTCAGCGCCTTCGCTCTGTCCCCATTTCCCATCTGTTTCCTGGCTCTCCCAGAAGCACCCTTCTCTCTTGGCCACCCCCTCCCTCAGGCCTTTTTAAAGGATGTGGAATTTTGGCTGTTCCTTCTGCTTTCCCAAAGAGCCAAATTCTTTGATGCAATCGGAGGGAGCTGTCAGGGGGCTAAGATTGATCGCCTCATCTCCGCTCCGTCCCTCTGACCCACTTATTTAAAAATCTTCCCCCAGATCGACTTTTCGTTTTCTGCTTTGAGCCCTAGTTTCCCACCAATTGCTGTGGCTCTGAGTTCTTGCCTCCTCCTTCTCCTCCTCCCTCTAGTAAATTATAACGCTCTAAAAGTTCAGATTGTCTGGGCCCCCTCCAAATAAAATAAATAAACATTTTCTCCCCTAGACCAGAAAATGGAATATTGTCTTAGTGGTTATTATTTCCATTCTCTCCACCCTCAGGGGATTCTTTCCTGGCATGGATATCATGGATACATATGTATACATACATACATACATATATATATATAACAATTTTTTAAAAAGACTAAGCACAATGACAAAAACTGGAGAGAATATTTCTTTGTCCAAGGGAAACCCTAGGCCATAAGTTGAGTTCTGAGGGTTAAAAAATAGATAGTGGCCTTGATGCTGGTCTGTGCTCCTGTGTGTGGACGCTGAGGTGTACAGAGCGGGCTCGGAGCTTGAGTGGGCACATCTGCACCTCCGGTCCTCCTGCGGCGGGCTTCTGGTTGTCACAGGGAGACATAGAAGTCCCCAAGAAGAAGGCAGGCAGACAGCTTCTCGGGCTGTGCTCGCCACACTGGCAGAGAAGGGACCGACCATAGGCCACAGGCCATGCAGGCCAGTGGCCCCAAAGTGCCACTCAGCTCTATCTGGCCCAATCCTCTGAGGCAGCCTGGGAATGCCAGCCTCCTCCACCGGGGTTTAACGGATGCTTCGGGACTGGGATGGGTCTGGAGGCGCTGCTCACTGCAAATCCGGTCTACCCGGCCCTTCCCTAGGGGAGCAGAAGCCTCTGTCTCCCTCTGCTTCCCACACTGAAATATCATCCTCTTTCGGGGAGAGGGAGAGAGGATGTCGCTGGCCAGGCAGAGGAGGCATTCATTTACTCTGTGAAGTCTTCAGAAAGGGGACTGTTTCTTCCGCGATCAGCTTGTGTCCGGCCTCCCACTGCGAACGGGAGGAGGAAGAGGTTCCCCTAGCTTTTCCCAACTGGTGTAGGAACAGGGGGCTACTCGTGTCCAGGTCGTGGTCCTCCAGAGTTTTTGCATCAATTAAAGCAAATAATGCTCTGTTTTCCACCAGGCCCGGACGAGCGATTGGCCGAGACCGGTCCCGTGACCATGAATTCCCTGCAATTTCGCCGGAGTCCTGGGTTTAATAGAGAGAGTCCCCATACGCTTGTATTTATCAGCAATATACAATTATAAAGGCCCAAAATTAAAAAAAAGAGAGAGAGAGAGAAACAGAGAGCGAAATCTCCCCCTCCCAAAATCGCCCCACTGCAGAAACCTGGGGGGCGGAGGAGGGGGGGTCCCTTCCGATCCTCCCTCCTGACGCCCCCCCCAGCAGCCCCCTCCCCCACCACTGAAAGCCATGAATTTTGAATTTGAGAGGGAGATTGGTTTTATAAACAGCCAGCCATCGCTCGCCGAGTGTCTGACTTCCTTCCCCGCTGTCTTGGAGACATTTCAAACTTCATCAATCAAGGAGTCGACATTAATTCCTCCTCCTCCTCCTTGCGAGCAAACCTTCCCCAGCCTGCAGCTCGGCGCCTCCACCCTTCAGAGACCCGGCAGCCAAAAGCCAGCCGAAGATGGGCCTGCCCGACCGCCGCAGCCACCCCCGCCGCCGCCTGTCCCCGCCGCCCCCCCGGCCCCCGAGTTCCCCTGGATGAAAGAGAAGAAATCTGCCAAGAAACCCGGCCAATCTGCCTCGTCTCCGGCTCCGGCCGCAGCCTCCGTCCCGGCCTCCGCGGCCGGCTCGCCCGCAGGTCTGTGAGCGCCGTGGGGGTGGGGCGAGGGGCGGCTGGGGAGGAGGCGCAGATTGTGGGGGTTCCCTGGTCTGTGGGTCCCTGCGATGGGGGTGCAGGCCTGGCCGCAGCCAGCATTTTTCCGCTCTCCATGCAGCAGATTTTGGAAATCTGTCGGGAAAGAGCTTTTTCTATGCCGGCTGAAAAGGATTCGACAGAGGTTTTTAAGCAGCCTGTGTGGGAGAAAGCGCTGTCGCTGGACTGAACTTTCCAACCTCTGGAAGAAGAGGGGCCCTTTGAGAGCTAGGGAGGAAGGGAAGGGCTATCTTGGACCCACTCCTTGGGGTGACTGGGGGAGTTCCACATTGAAGGTTCCAGTGGGAGGACTCGGGAGGGGGCCTCTGCGGTGCCGAGTGAGGGGACCCGCTCCTCGCCCCCTACGTGGTCCGTGGGCGGTTCTGAGTGCTTTGCCCCCTCAGGAAAGGGGGCGGAAAGGACAGAGGAGCAGCGAGAATCGAGCCACTTGGGTGGGGGTGGAGGGTGAGAAGGGGAGACTGCTGGTGCTACTTTTTGGCAGAATAGGTGGTCTCGATCGCTGGGCTGCGGGCACCGCCCGTGTGACTGACGCCGGGCCCGCTCTCCCTGCAGATGGCCCGGGACTGCCCGAGGCCGGCGGCGGCGGGGCGCGCAGGCTCCGCACGGCGTACACCAACACGCAGTTGCTGGAGCTGGAGAAGGAGTTCCACTTTAACAAGTACCTGTGCCGGCCGCGCCGCGTCGAGATCGCAGCCCTGCTGGACCTCACCGAAAGGCAGGTCAAAGTCTGGTTCCAGAACCGGCGCATGAAGCACAAGCGGCAGACTCAGCACCGGGAGCAGCCCGACGGGGAGCCTGCCTGCCTGGGCGCGCTGGAGGACCCCGGCGACCTCGCCGAGGACTCGGCGTCCAGCCCAGGCGGGGCCTCCGCCTCCGGGGTGGCGCGGGACGCCTGCTTGGGCTCGGCCCAGATGGCGCCAGGACTCCCGGAATTGCCGGGCCGCGGGCCCCGGGCTGCTCCGGTGGAGGCTGCGGGTGCGCCGAGCCCCGGGTGCGCGCTGCGTAGAGCGAGCGGGCTGGAGCCCGAGCCCTTGCCCGAAGCCGCCTTCCCGGAGCGCCAGGACTCGCCTTTCCTGCCCGACCTCAATTTCCTCGCCGCAGACTCCTGTCTCCAGCTGTCCGGAGGCCTTTCTCCTACCCCGCAGGGCGAGCTCGACAGCCCGGTCCCCTTCTCCGAGGAGGAGCTAGATTTCTTCACTAGCTCGCTGTGCGCCATTGACGTGCAGTTCCCCTGACCGGCGCCTGTCCACCCTTCCCGCCCCGCACCTCCTGCCGGCTGTTGGCAAAACCGACCCTTCCCGGTTCTAATCACGTTTTTGCTTTTACTAAAAATCCAGATATTACTGAATTAGCGTTTCATCCAACCCTTCTTTATTTTTAATCACACAGAAAAATTCCGTTTAGTAGACTCCTTCCAACAAAATCTCAGGAATAATTAAAACTCTGGGGGAGGGTCTTAAAAAGAATTAGAAGGACCTATTTTCCTCTTTTTAAAGTTTTAGACTGTAGATTATTTATTAAAATTCTTTAATAATAGGAAAAGGGGACGTATTTATTGTACATTATTTTCATAGATTAAATAAATGTCTTTATAATACGAAAATGAGTGTTTGTATCGGGCCCTGTCCCTTCTCTCTTCTAGGCCTGGCCACCCAATGCAGGACCCGGGTGAGGCTGGCGTGGGTCAGTGGGCCAGGCGCTGCAGCGAAGGCGGCAGAGCCACGGGACTGGCAGAGTCCGGGTGGTACAAAAGTGGCCTTGCACGGTGGCCATTTATGGATCTGGGTTCCAAGAAGAGTGTGGGAGGGTTGGTGGATGCTGTCCCCAAACTGATGACTTCTGATGCTGTGCTGATGTTCCTGGGCCTCTGCTTAGAAATAAAGGCTGCCTCCTGGAGAGAGGCTGTGTCGTGGACAGAGCAGAAGCTGGGGCAAGAACCGGAGGCCTGGGGACAGGAGTCCCGAGTGGTGGCTGAATTAAGAGCCGTCCTAGGCTCCTCAGATTTCTGGCCTTAGTGCCGGGAGCCTGGAGAGGACCCCTGAGATGCAAGTCCTGGGGCACGGGCAGGTGCAGTGCAGGTGGCTCGGGACTGGCACAGGGATCCGGAGATACCTCGGGTGCTCAAGAATTGTTGGTGGCATCCAGGTGGCCAGGACAAGAGGCCCGCTGAGGACTGCGGCGCGGGGGCACCGCTGGCCTTGATCGTCCTGAGGTGCCGCGGGTCGGAGCGCACGTATCCCAGCCAGAAGCGCCCGGGCAGCCGCGGGAAGCAGGAAGCGACGGCGGCGAGCGCGGGAGGGAGTGGGAAGGAGAAAGATGTCAAGATGGCGCTGGGGCTGCGGCAGGCGGGCGGCCATGACGGCGGCTCCTCTCGGCCTGGAGGGGCCTGGAACGGGGGCCTGGGGGCGCGGGCGCGTTTTATCCTCTCTCTTTCATAGTGAGCGCCGTGGACGCCGAGCACGCGAAAGGGAAGGAGCCCGCGTGGGCATGGGGGCCGGGGCGCAGAGGCGCGCTGGTCTCGGCCTGGGTTTTTGCCTCTCGACAAGTGTGACTTTTGATCCTTCGCTCTGGGATTTGAAGCCCGGCCAGAATTTACCGCAAAATGAGACCCACCTGTCTCAGTCAACAACTCCATTTGCCGTCTCACACCCCCTCTGCCCAGAGCACCCCCTGCAACCCTTCCCAGCCCCTTGCTAAGCCGGGGCGCTCTCGGAAGCCAGGATCCATCTCCTCCATCTGCTTCCTGGTTTGTTCTCCAGGAACACGGAGATTTAAAGGGCCCTGGAAAGCCATCCATCCTCCTTCGGTTTATTTAATATTTCTCGGGCTCAGAAACAGACACCGCAGGGCTACCTCCCTGGCAGATGCTGCGCTGCTCTAAGAGCACTTTATTTCCCGGGCCTCCCAGCCTCTTTTTCCCCGGGGCCAGCAGGACGGGGACTGAGAGCACCAGGCCCCGGAGGCCGCCGCTGTCAGGCTGAGCCAGGAGCCGGCAAAGGCCTTGACACAGAGGACGAGGCAGGCTCCTTGCGTATTTCTCGAAACCGCTCTCTCATTGTGAGAAGTCTGCATTTTATTCAGTTGGAATTTAATCCCTTAAACTGTCCTAACCAGAATTCATCTCGTGCTTTAAATAATCTTATGTCATGTTAAATTGCGCTTATTTCTCTCATAAATAAATTAATATAGAACAATTAGATGTGTTATTATAATAATATCGTGTATCTTATTAGTTTATTTTCCTTCATAAAATATATAGGTATGAAATAAATTCAATATATTAAAGTAATAACACACAGCTTATTGGCTTGTGTGTTTATTTTCCCCATAAATAAGAGAATATACAATATATTAAAACCACACTATACATCTCATTGGGCTGTGTGTTTATTTCTCCATAAAATATGCCCACAGGCAGTGTTCAACATCTTAAAAATCACAGCGCATAAGCTATCTCCACACTAGCGAAATGAAAGAGACATTTCAGCTTGAGCTTTGATTTCTATGGACAGCCAAACTAGATAATTTGGTCTCATTAAAAAATGTTCGTATCTATAGCAGGTTGTTCCAAAGATCAAGAACACCAGCAGGATCTGGCTAATTACCCACCTTCCAGCTTTCTTTGGTCAAAAGGAGAGCATCCTTCATCAGTCCCAAGAAAACACAGGCGTTGGCCTGCTGGAGGGGAGCCTGCCTGGGTCTAGGACTGTGGTCCTCAGGGGGCTACAGCCCCCATTGCTCCAGGGCCTGCCCACTCCCGGGGCCAGCAGTGGCCCCGTTATCTGTGAGCTACTTAGAAATGCAGATTCCTAGGCCCACCTCTAGACCTATTGAGTCCTCCTGTAAGTGATTGCTAGGGACATTAAAATTGGAGACATATGCTATTTGCAGTGTTACTGCCTTGCTTCCTGCCTTCCAGGGGGCTGGAGAGGTTTTGATCCCTCCCCTCCCCCCGCAGCTACCTGTGCTGCAGACCAGCCCTGCCACTGGCTCCTCTTTTGCTGGAGACTTTCCAGTTGGCTGTGGAGAAGGAGAGGGAAGAGGGCTGATTTCCAGGCAGGGCTCTGGACTCCCCCAGAGGCTGCGTCACCCTACCCTGACTAGGGCAGGGCTCCTTGAGGGTCAGGGTCAGCTGGAAGGAGCTCCTGGCACAGACAGGTCGGAGTGGGGATGTCTCAGTGTAGCCTGCTCGTGGTGAATTGTTCTTTTAAGAAGAATGGCTCATTAATATCTCGCTGAAAGCAAAGGGCCATTAGATTGAGTAATCGCTTGCTATCATGATAACCTAGAGTCGTTTTAAAAAAGGAAGAAGAAAGTTAACTTATGCCTGGTCAAGTCCTTTCCCCTTTCTGGACCTCAGTTTCTCTATCTGTGAAATAAATGGAAGAATTAAATGTTTCTAATGTACTCTGCAATAGTATATGCCCCAAATATATTTATTGGTCTCCATGAACACGCATTAAATATTTATTTTGGATGGAGCCCTATGCTTTTAAGGAAGTCTTGGCGTGGGACAGTATCCTATTTCCTATATTTCTGCGGGGATCATCTTAACAAGTTTTAATTTGTATCCTTACATGCAGAAGCATGGCCCAAATCACGACATAATGAGCAGGGAGAGAAATCTTTTCACCAAGGAGGCCACTGGGTACACTGTTATGTGCTAGGGACCACGCAGTCAATAAATAGGACTATTCAGGTCTTCCCTGGACAAATTTCTCTCTGGCTTTCATCCTCTGCCAATTGCCCCAATATTTGGCTTTTTGTGTGTTAGATGTGGTAGTGCCTGCCTGTGATCCCAGCACCTGGGAGGCTGAGGCAGGAAGATTGCTGTGAGTTTAAGGCCAACTTGGGGTCCACAGTGAGTTCAAGGGCAGTCTGCATGACTGAGTGAGACCCTGACTCAAAAAATCCAAATTAAAAAAAATAATAAAGGGGTCAGATTTTACATAAAGAGCTATTAAATTTCTTCTCTGACGTGGTGCAGTAGACTTTTATCTGGTTACTGGACCTCCATTCACAGGCACTAATTCTCTATCTTCCAAGAACCCTGCCCAACTCCTCCCCAGTATGCCCCAGGCCCAGGCCCAGCGTTCCCTGGGCCCACGGCATGGCTTCCGGAAGACAGGTCAGTCAGCAAGCGCTCACTCCGCCCCTGCTGTGGCTGCTCTAGTCTGGCTCCTCCTGCACCCCTGTGGCCAGGCAGGTATCTCTGTCGAAAGAGGACCTAGAGAACTGTTCCTTCCTCAGACCACAGGAAGGTGAGTAACACCCTCCTAAAACCTTCTCTAGCTCTCAACCACCACTGCAAAGTCAGCATCTGGACGGCCATTCAGCTCCAAAGGCAGGGTGACAGCCACCTGCTAAAGTCTCCAGAGTGAATATTTTGCTCCAAACCATCCCATTTGGATAAACCTAATTAAGCTCAAAATTATTTCACTTCTTCCTGTCACTGAAACTTCTCCTTTTAGAGAGATCCCAACAATTATTGAACCTTTTTTTTTGGTGCAGAACCAGGGATGCAGCTCGGGCCACTGTGCTTCCACGGTGGGCGTAGTACCTATCACTAGAGCTAACACCCCCACCCCCGCCCTTGATCCTAACCATCATCAGATCCCGTCCTTGGTTTTTCCTGCAGGATAGCAGGCTGCCCCCAGGGGACCCTGACCCTTATTTATGGGTATTAAACGTTAAGCCTAGCCAGGCATGG
This sequence comes from Thryonomys swinderianus, assembly GCA_004025085.1. Lineage (NCBI taxonomy): Eukaryota > Metazoa > Chordata > Mammalia > Rodentia > Thryonomyidae > Thryonomys > Thryonomys swinderianus. Next base: position 14,244 of record PVIC010000541.1, on the reverse strand, counting down.
TGGCTCACGCCTGTCATTCCAGCTCTTAGGAGGCAGAGGCAGAAAGATTGCTGCGAGTTCCAGGCCAGCCTATGAGCTACATAGTGAGTTCTGGCCCACCTTGAACTACAAAACAAGACTCTGTCTAAGACAATAAAATAAACATTAGGCCTTAGTTTCAAAACCTCCTTCAGCCCAGAAGAAAACCCCTCTCTTAAACAGTCTACCTTCCCCATTTGGAATGAAACTTACACATGATAAAGTACATATTGTATATTGTACATATTGATGATAGCTTCCACAAAAGAATAGCGCAGGTGCTATTTTCTTATCACGCTTCCATATTTTAATCTGCTAATTATGTTAAAGATACAAGACTCAGGCCAGAGATTTAGCTCAGTGGTTCTGGCGCCTGCCTCACAAGTGCAAGGTCCTGAGTTCGATCCCCGGTAACCACATACAATGCTGGGCATGGTGACTCATGCCCACCAGCAATCAATACCACATAGCACAGTGCCGGGAGTGGTGGCTCACGCCTGTAATCCCAGCCCTCGGGAGGCAGAGACAGGAGGATTGCTGAGTTTGAGGCTTGCCTGGGCTACATAGTGAGCTCAGGGCCAGCCTGAACTACAAAGTGAGACCCTGTCTCATAAAAAAAAAAAAGACTGACTCCCATGACTTCAGGATGAGCATGTGACACTCATGTCACACCTCTTCAGAGTTCTCTGTGCTCGCACCAAGCCCCCTAGCAACGTGGTGAGGTAAGGAATATATATGTATTTTTTGCTTTTGAGACAGGGTCTCGCTTTGTAGTTCAGGCTGGCCCTGAACTCACTATGGTGCCCACGCAAGCCGCCACGAACTCAGCAATCCTCCTGTCTCTGCCTCCCGAGTGCTGGGATTACAGGCGTGAGCCACCACATCCGGCATTGTGGTATGCGGTTTTGATTGTTGGTGGGCGTGAGTCTCCATGCCCAGCATTATATGTGGTTGCTGGGGATCGAACTCAGGACCTTGTGCTTTTGAGGCAGGCGCCGGACCACTGAGCTAACCCTCTGGCCCAGAGGTAAGGAATATTGAACGCATTCTTCTCTGAGGCTGAGACTCAGCAAAGTCAAGAAACTTGTCCAGGTTCACAATGCTAAGATATGGGCAGGGGTGCTGGGTGTAGTGGGCACGCCTACAATTCCAGCCCTGGGGAGAGGAGTACCAGGAGTTCGAGACCAGCCTGGCTATGCAGCAAGACCCTGTCTAAAACACAAAATAAAGAAAAGATACAGCCAGGGCCGGAGGGTTAGCTCAGTGGTTCCGGTGCCTGCCTCACAAGCGCAAGGTCCTGAGTTCGATCCCAGGTAACCACATATAATGCTGGGCATGGAGACTCACGCCCACCAACCATCAACACCGCATACCACAATGCCAGACGTGGTGGCTCACGCCTGTCATCCCAGCACTCGGAAGGCAGAGACAAGAGGATTGCTGAGTTAGTAGAGGCTTGCCTGGGCACCATAGTGAGCTCAGGGCTAGCCTGAACTATAAAGCGAGACCCTGTCTCAAAAAGAAAAAAAGAGGGCCGGAGGGTTAGCTCAGTGGTTCCGGCGCCTGCTTCGCAAGGGTAAGGACCTGAGTTCGATCCCCGGTTACCACATATAATGCTGGGCGTGGTGGCTCACGCCTGTAATCCCAGCACTCGGGAGGCAAAGACAGGAGGATTGCTGAGTTCGTGGCGGCTTGCCTGGGCACCATAGTGAGCTCAGGGCCAGCCTGAACTACAAAG
>PVIC010000541.1:0-12388 GCA_004025085.1 Thryonomys swinderianus | reverse complement strand
AGATGGAGGCCCCGGAGGCCTAATGAGAGAGCTGGTAGTTTTCTCCTGCCAACCCCGAGCCCAAGCAGTTTCCCTCAAAGAAAGGACCAGAAGCCTAGGTGTAAACTGTCCCGTGACTATTCTGGTTCCTCTGTCTGCGTGGGCAGCATAATAAAGACTGACAACCTTCAGAGGTAATTTCAGTTCTAAACATGCCTGTATCAAAGGAGATCATGCAAATGAGCAGTCTATTTTGTTTTGGTGTCAGGCCAGCCCAGGCCCTCTGCAGTGTTTTATTCGGCCAATCAGAAAATCCTACAGTCCAGGCTCTGCTCCAGAGCCTGCGGGTTCTAGAAAGAAAGCAGCTTGGCAGTTTAGGGAGACAGAACTGCAGGGTTCTCTATCATAGACTCTGTAATCTTAAACTATTTATTTGTTTAATTAGTTTTGCTTTCTATAGTTTTTTTTTTCTTTTTTTTCTGAGACAGGGTCTCGCTTTGTAGTTCAGGCTGGGCCTGAGCTCACTATGTAGCCCAGGCAAGCCTTGAACTCAGTGATCCTCCTATCTCTGTCTCCCCAGTGCTGGGATGACAGGTTTGAGCCACCAAACCCAGCACTGTGGTGTGTGGTACTGATTGCCAGTGGGCGTGAGTCACCACGCCTGGTATTGTTTGTTGTATGTGTTTACCTGGTTTACCGGGGATCAAACCAGGGACCCTGTGCTTGCTAAGCAGGCACCAGAACCACTGAGCTAAATCTCCTGCCCTCTGTGTTTTTTGTTTTTTGACACGTACTTAAGGCTGGCCTTGAACTCACTACATAGCCCAAACTGACCTGGAATTGGGGTGATCCCTGCCTCAGCCTCCTAAGTGCTGGGATTGTAAGTGTGTCCCTCATGCTCGGGATAATTTAAGACATGTTGCCTCAGTCTTGTTTTCCTTTCATTAATGACAGACTTCTGCTGACCTCAGCTGCTGTAGGGAAACGCATCTCCCCAACTCCCAGAAGACACGTGTAGTTTCATGAAAGAAATCTGTTTTTTCCTTCTTCCTTTAGCCCTCAAGGTGGCCTCTCAACTAGGAGGGCAAGGGGTAGGGAGAGAAGCTTCGCCCTGGGAGGAAGAGGAGGTGGGCGATATCACCTCCCCAGCCTCAGAAGCGGGGCAGCCAGCTCAGCTATGCGCCCACCGCAGGCTTGGGGTTGGAAAACAAATCCCACTTTCCTATGCTCAAAGTCCCAGTCTCTGTTGAAAAACATCTCTGAGGGCCGGAGGGTTAGCTCAGTGGTTCCAGCGCCTGCCTCACAAGCGCAAGGACCTGAGTTCGATCCCCGGTTACCACATGTAATGCTGGGCGTGGAGACACGCCCACCAACAATCAACACCGCATACCACAATGCCCGGTGTGGTGGCTCATGCCTGTCATCCCAGCACTCGGGAGGCAGAGACAGGAGGATTGCTGAGTTGGCGGCGGCTTGCCTGGGCACCATAGTGAGCTCAGGGCCAGCCTGAACTACAACACGAGACCCTGTCTCAAAAAAAAAAAAAAAATCTCTGAGTCAGGGGACATCTGTAGAACACCTGTGATCCCAGCACTCGAGGGAGGCTGAGGCAGGAAGGTCACTGTGCATTTGAGGCCACCCTGGGCCACATGATGAGATCAAGGCCAGTTTGAACTGCGTAATGAAACCCTGCTTCAAAAACTAACACACAAACAAACAAACAAAAAGGTGAAGGCAACATGGGTGCAACTACAAGTTCTTTTTCTTTTTCATTGTTTTGCAAGCCAGCCTTCCTCCCATCTCAGTTCTCTTCTTCGTCTTACCACACCCCCTGGGCAAAGGAGGATTTCTCCACGCCCTTCGGGTTCCCACTGTATCTCTGCTGATTGAGTTGCTGGCTGGCAATACCTCCTTCTCCCAGCTCACCCAGGCCTCAAGCGGAGTGGGTAATGGGCGCAGGCAGGAGAGGGCATGGGGGCCTCCAGAAGTGCTTGGCTCTCTTTCCCAGCCAGGCCACCAGGACAGAGAAAGGCAGTATGCCACTGTGACACTGGAGGGCCTACGGCGGGAGGGGGGGGCCGAGCCCAGGCAACAGGCCCAGGACAACAAAGGGGATGGAGAGACTCAGAGAGATGGTTGTGGGGTCCTTAGAGGAGGATGGGTGTCCACCCTGCCCTTTTTGGGGTAGAGAAATCGGGAGAAGTTTTGGGGACCCTCCCCGGCCCCTGGCACCTGTCTCCCCTCCGTCTCCCTTCTTCAGGGGCTGCGTTGTTTACAGAGCTCCCTCCCTGAACTCTTGCCCTCCTGGACTTGCCCTGGCTCTGGCCCCAGGCCTCCAGCCAGGCAGACACCCTGACAGGTTACAAATGAGTGTGGGTGTTGGATTGCCGCCTCCGAGTCCTTGTCCGGACTCAGGAGGAGGAGAATCGATGGACTCTACCTCAGGGCTCCTCCTGGGCCCATCCAGGGGCTTCGAGATCCAGGGAGCTACTTCCTGTCCCCCTCCCCCCAGGCCAGCCCAACAGAGCAGAGGAGCAATGGAGTCCGAGTCCGAGCCTCAGGAGTTCCACATCCTCCTCCCAGCCTCTCAGAAAGTCCCTTTATCTATTTGAGAACATCCTCAGACTTTTGGAGTCATTTTTAAGACTGAATTGGTATCAAATGTACAACTGAGACTTGGAGGTTTTTTTTTAAATTTTTAAATTTAGGAGCTAGTAGGTGGAGGAGGGACACAGGGGTGGGAGGGACCAGGGGAGGCAGAGTCTCCATTAGTTTTAAGCCTCTGGAAAGAGAATAAAATTCACCTCCTCTTCGCCCTGTGGTAAACATCACCTCGCTGCGTTCCTAGCGGCTCTCAGGAGAGACATAGAGAGTTATTTCAGTCTGAGTGAGTGAGCCAGCTACAGCTATGGATGGCTAGAGAGAGGATAAATACATCTAGAAAGATGAGTTGATGGATAGGTAGGGGACGAATATAAATATGGAGAGAGATGGACGAACAGAGAGATGGATTGAGACAGAGAGAATATAAAGAGAGGCTGAGGGAGAGAAATGGATGTATGAATGGGGGAGAGTGTTTATGGAGAGAGGTGAAGAGGAGTGGGGTGCTTCTCATGCTCCTCCCCGCTGCTCCCACACTTCCGTGGTCTGTCTCGCGTCCCTGAAATGCCATTTTTCCACTTCTCGCTAAATGGATCCTGTCCTGAACCTAGACCCTGCCTCTCACCCCGAGGTGTCCTGACACCCTAACCCTTCGCAGTCCTCTGTCTGGCCCAAGATAACACTCCTCAGCGCTGTCCAAACCCATCACCCCAAGACAGACACACGGGGGTGGGGTGAAGGAGCACGGAGCGAATCTGGGTTCCCCATCTCCAGGTCCACAGCCTGGGGGGGGGTAGGCATCTTGTTGGGTGGGAAGAGCCAGGGGCAGCTGGGTTGAATTTATCCAAATCTAATAACCCAGGAGCCTATTGAAAGCCTTGGGGGCTGGGAGGGGAGAAAAGTCTTGAATATTCTTCAAACTTCCCCCCCTTTCCCTCTGGTCCCTTCTTTCCAAAAGTCTTTGAAGAAAGATGTTTTTGACGCTTCCACGTCGCCCTCAGATGGATGGGCTGTGGGTGATTGAAGTGTCTTTGTCATGCTAATGCTTGGGGGGTGATGGATGGGCCCCGGGCCTGCCAAACTCTGGCCTGCTCAGCCCATTGGCCTGGGAGGGATCACATGCGCCCCCACCCCCACTCCGACCCCTTCCTGGGGAGCGCTGCCCAGGCGAGCTGGCCGGCCATGGATGCGAGCCTCAGCGCTGTGACATACTGCCGAAAGGTTGTAGGGCAAGAGGGTGTCTCCCCCAAACGGGCCGACCCTCCTGCGGCCGCCCCGCATGGACTATAATAGGATGAACTCCTTCTTAGAGTACCCACTCTGTAACCGGGCACCCAGCGTCTACGGTGCTCACAGCGCCCCGACTTCCTTCCCCCCCAGCTCCGGCCAGGCGGTTGACAGCTACGCGGGTGAGAGCCGCTATGGTGCGGGACTGCCCGGCCAGGCCCTCCAGCAGAACTCGGGGTACCCCGCCCAGCAGCCCCCTTCAGCGCTAGCAGTGCCCTTCCCCAGCCCCGCGCCCTCGGGGTACGCCCCAACCGCCTGCAGCCCCAGCTTTGGGCCTGCTCAGTATTACCCTGTGGGTGCATCGGAAGGAGACGGGGGCTACTTTCACCCCTCCAGCTACGGGACCCAGCTGGCGGGCTTGCCCGACGGCTACGGGGCCGGCGCAGCTGGGCACGGGCCTTACCCGGCGCCGCAGCCCCCTTACGCGAACGAGCAGGCAGCCAGCTTTGCCCCGGCCTACGCCGACCTCCTCTCCGAGGGCAAGGAGGCGCCGTGCCCGTCGGAAGCCAGCGCCCCCGCTGCCCGCACCTTCGACTGGATGAAGGTGAAGAGGAACCCGCCCAGGACAGGTAGGGCTCAGGCGCGGGCGCCCTCCCCGCGCGCCGGGCCGGGTTTTCCGGCCTCAGCCCCCCAGGCAGAGGCAGGTAAGTGCGCCCGCAGGGCCTCGGGTGGGAGGCGGCACCTCACCCGTCCCGCGTCGGATCTGCGCACTCGGGTCCGCCCACCGGGGCGCAGGGCGGAGGACGGGCCGCCACGCGGGGCGCCTCGGGGACTCTGAGGCGGCGCGGACGGTGCCCCAGGGCGCAGAGCCGGGCTGGGAGGGGGCCGGACGGCGGCGGGGGCGAGGACCGACGGCCCGCTTTGCTCCCGCCCCGCCCCAGCCAAGGTGTCGGAGCTGGGCTTGGGCGCGCCCGGCGGACTCCGGACCAACTTCAGCACGCGGCAGCTCACGGAGCTGGAGAAGGAGTTCCACTTCAACAAGTACCTGAGCCGCGCGCGGAGGGTGGAGATCGCCGCCACCCTGGAGCTCAACGAAACCCAGGTCAAGATCTGGTTCCAGAACCGGCGCATGAAGCAGAAGAAGCGCGAGCGGGAGGGAGGCCGGGCGGCCCCTGTCCCCCCGGGGTTCCCCAAGGAGGCTGCTGGAGACGCCTCAGACCAGTCGGCGTGCACCTCTCCCGAGGCCTCGCCCAGCTCCGTCACCTCCTGAACCCCCCGCGCCAGCGCGGGAGCTGGCACCCGCTCCGCCTTCTCCTAGGCTCCCCGACTTCACTGCCCTGGTGACCCAGTCACAGGCTGGGGCGTCAGAGCAGGACCGTGGGGGTGAGGGAAGAGGTCCTCAGGTCGGGGTCCGCGGGGTGCGCTGGGGCTGAAGGCCGGAGCTCCTGCGGGAGGACCAGAGGCCTGGAAGACACACACCCCGCGCATCAGAAGGGAGGAAAGCTTCCGCCTCCGATCTGGGTGTCCTCGTTCAAGGTCAACACGCGGGGGGGGGGATGAGGACCCCCCCACCCTCCGTCCTCCAGTGCAGTGCCTTTGAGCTTTGAGGACCCAGAACCGTCCTCACGTGCTCTTGACTCCTCTTCTTCAGCCGGGGTTAGACACCGAGAGGCCTCGGGTCCCCTTGTGTGGGAGGAGCCTGAGTGTGGTGTTTTATCACCAGCCCTTAACCTTAATCTGTAACCTTAATCTTTAATCGAGTCACCACAGACCTTACAACTGCACCAGCTGCCTTGTGATGACCAAAAAGCACCCCCACAACCCCTTCCCGCCCCCACGTTTGTTTTTGCACTAATTCAGGCCCCCAGGTGCTCCGCCTCCTCCCTCTAGACCTCGCCATGAAATAGCCAAAGGGATTTGGAACTTGGTACTTCAGAAACTTCTAGAACACTGAGCTGTGCAAGGCTTGCCCCTAGCAAGCCTTAAGCTGGAAGGGGTGGGCCTGTCCCTCCCCATGCCCCTATTTATTGCCTCCTGGAAAACCCAGGACCCTCTTTCCCTTTTCCATCCCTACCCCTGGAGGCAGCCAGGGGAGGCCCCGTACAGGGAGAGATCTCAGGAGCAGCAGCAAGCCTTCTCTGAACTTTGGGATCTGTGCAGACACCATGAACTTGTGGGACACTGAGCCCCAAGCCGTCAGGTTCTCTCTGTACCTCCAACTACCTCACTTCAATAAAGCCTGTGTTTCCCTCTCTTCTTTCTGCTCCTCAGACTCCCAGACCCTGGGGAGGGCGAGGCGAGCTGGCTCCGGGGTGGGGTTGGGTTGGGTCGGAAAGAGTTGACTCTCACCGCAGAAGGAGGAGGATTCTGGGTGCAAACGCTGAACGAATGGGCTCAGGGCCCCAGGGGGACAGTGGTCCCCCCACTGGTCCCGGAGGGCCACCGAAGTGAGATGAGGAAGGCAGGAAGAGATCTGGAAGATCTGGCTGGGGAGGAGATAAGGGGAAGGTGGGGGGCTCTACCTGCTCCCCTAACCCTTTGCTGGGCGGGGGTGGGGTTGAAAGGGAGGACAGACTCCCTGCTGACGGGTCCTCACTACACCCACCGCCACTCTGGTCCCAGCCTGCAGCCCCAATGCCTTTTGGCCTGGCTCAAGGTGACCCCCTCGGCCAGGGGAGGCTGCGGAAGGCCAGGTGGGTGGGGAAATGGCGGGGGATCTGAGGGTGGGGGGCCGATGGGCCGAGATCGCCAGGATCCCGCGCTGACCTTTTCACCTCCAAACGCCCCTGGGTTTTCCAAACAATCCAGTGGGGCGCCTGGTGTTAGCTATTGTCCCGGCGGCCCTCTGGTGAAACTTCAGTCCGGCAGAGGCGAGGGCAAGCCTCAGGAAGCTGCGTGGCGGCCAGCAAATGGCCATTGCTCTGGAGTCCTGCGGTGCCGTCGGTGACAGAGGCCTCTGGGTCCGGGTTTGACACCCGCTCACCCCGCCACACCCCGAGTGCCCTTCCCCGCAGCACCCCAGGCTACGCGTTCACCCAGTGGCCCCGTCCCATCTGTTAAATCTGTGACCTCTGAGAGGGAGGAAGCAAAGGTGACTAGAGGGTGTGTGTAAGCGGCTCCGGGCCGTTTCCCTGCGACACTGGTGACATTGGAGGAGAGGCAGCGCTGTCAATAATGGCACCGTCAGGCCGGAGAGGAAGGGCAGGGGGTTGAGGAGGAAGCCTAGCTTTCCCTGAGGCTGCCGCCCTGCCCTCTCTCTCTCTTTAAAAAAAAAATCTATTAACCGCTTTTCTGTATCTAATTGAAATTGCTACCAAGCCTGGCCCCAAAGGGGTCACCTTGACAGAGGGGAGAAGTATCGGTGGAAACACTTCTCTTGCGCAGGCCCTCTACCGCCAGGACAGCCTTGGGGAGGAAGAGCAGTGGTTAGGGACCAGCTGGCCTCCGCCGGAGGGTGGCGTAGGGGGAGGGGCAGGGACATTGGATTTCCGGTCGCAGCAGAAGGATCCACCGGATTCCTCCAGGGAAGGAGGCCCGAATGGATTCCTCCTCAAACATCCACAGAGCCTCCGAGCTCCTCTCCCCAGATGCAAAAGTCAGGCCTCTTCCCTCAATCCCTCTCCCAATCGGCGGCCCCAGACCCCCCCCCCCCACAAGAAGATGTTTATTTGGAGAAAGAAAAGATCGAGGCGTGTAGAGGACAAAGAGAAGATGGAAAACAACCGAAGCTACATTTTCCCCACTTAACCCATCCGCACCGTGGGTTGCCAAACCCTCCCCTGACAGTTTCCTCCACACCTTTTAGACGCAGGCTTTTTTTCATTTGCCAAAATTTGAAAGCTTTCTACTTCTTCATCTGCCTTTACTAGATCTCCAAAAAAAAAAAAAAAAAAATTCTCTTGCTTTGGAAAATGAAAACCTTGGGAGAGATTTTTTTCCCAGCGCCTGACTGATCTGGTTTGGGGGCAGGGGAGCCCCCACACGGCCTGGCTCTCAGCACCATCTGCTTCTCAGCCCCAAGTGTGAATTTTCCTTGTTCATTTACTTTTCGCTCAGCATTTGTTCTCCCAATGTGATGTCCTTTGATCTCCTGAACAAGACAGAAAGGTTTATGCTGCTGGGATAGGGATAGGGACAGGGTAGAAAAGGGTGCAGAGGGCGAGAAGCTCCCAAAGGCTGAGATGAAAGTGGTCAAGTTGAATAGCCAGGAGGGCGGGACGCTGCCCGCTGTCAACCCAGCCCTTGGGAAGCTGAGGCAGGAAGATTGGCTGAGTTTGAGGTTGGCCTGGGCTACATAGTGAAGAGGAAAGAAAGAGAGAGAGAGAGAGAGGGAGGGAGGGAGGGAGGAAGGAAGGAAGGAAGGAAGGAAGGAAGGAAGGAAGGAAGGAAGGAAGGAAGGAAGGAAGGAAGGAAGGAAGGAAGGAATAGAGGTCAAGTTGACCCAGAAAGGACTAAGAGGCTGCGTATTTTCCTGTGTTTAGTTCATTCTTTACAAGGGGGGACAATACTGGTACCTGACTCAGGGTTAATGTTGGGATGAAGGCATTTAACGTGTGTAACACGCTTGGGTCAGACCCTAACACACGAACATAAACTATACCAACTATTGTTATTAAAAAGCGACATGCTTGCTTCCCTAGCTGTAGTACCCAGCAGATGCCAAGGCGTGCCTTGAACTTGCCCGCGTCTCACCCTCATTCAGGGTTTGGTGCCCGTCGGGTACAGAGGGCTAGAGGGAGGCAGAACGGTTCTGGGGGGGGGCCCTCGGGCCGCCTTGGGAAGCCCTCTTCTTGGCTCTCAGCCGCCCACTGTCGGAGACCGCTGGGCTTCGGTGGGCTCTCTCGCTCTTCCTGTCCCTGCTGCATCCTGGGAAAACGACACCGTGTCCTGAAGGCCCTCGCTCGCTCGCTGGGCGCTCCTGCTTGAGTGGGGGAGGGCGAGGCTTCCGAACCGCGGCCTACTCTTCCCGAGTGGTCCCTCCTACTAGCTGCTTCAGCTCAAGCCTTCCCCTTGGGCTCCCCTCTGTTTTTAGAAGCAAAGTGGAAGATAGAAGACGAAAATGACCTGTGTTTGGAGTGACTAGAGAGCTGCCCGCCGGAGAGTGAAGTGTGGGGAGAGACTTCCTTTTCTCACCCACAGAGACTTTCCCACTGCCTTTCTTACGCAAACTTGGATCTTGGTCTTAGCAGGATGGAAACAGTCGTCCTCCCCTGCGTGCCCCTCTCCTGGCCCTCGGACTACACCAGCAGACCCACCTTGCCCTGTAACCACAGGGTCTGGCACCAGGCAATGAGGCAACTGGGGAGGAACCGGGTCAGGGAGTGCCAGGGTACTGATATAGAGTTCATCCAGAACAAGCGGTGGCCGGGACCCAGCAGCCTCAGTCCATAATCCTGGGGGCCCACCTCCTGATAGCCCGCCTCAGTGGCGCCCCCTGCAGTTGTGCCAGATACTACATCTTTCTTGGTGACGCTCCTGGCCCCGAGGAAATCCTCCCATGACCTTCCTCGCATGATTCAACCGCAAGGTCCCAAGTGCGTCAGTTTCTGCCACTTCCTGGCTCTCGAAATTCTTTCAGAGCATGTGCCGGGTAGGAGAGGATGATGGGAGAGATGAAATGTCCATTCCTGGGAGAAAGGGGGGCTGTGGCAGCTGCGTGATGTGGCTCAGACGGGCCGCCTGAGCTTCGTTCCTGTCGTTCGCCTCACTGGGAAAGAAATCGGTTGGGTCTCTCGGAGAAGAGCTATGCAGGAAGCGGGGAGATGGTCGGGTCTCCTTTGTGTCCCCAGGAAAGTCGCCCCCTCCCTCTGGGTGCTTTCCTCACAGCAGCCTCAGCTGGGGCAACCCTTCCTCCCAGGACAGCGGGCGCGGGTAGGAGAAGCTCCGAGGGGCCGGGACGGGAAAGTGGGCGGCAGACACATCCTGCCAGCTTGGTTAGAGCTAATTAAAAATCGCTCTTTCTCTCCATTTCCTTCAGGCCCTCAGGATCCCTGGCCTAGAGCTTTGCAGCCCTATCTGCCTGGAGGGGAGCCAGAGATGGAGGGAACCCCACAAAGAGGCACCCCCTAAGGGCCAGGGATGTAGCTCAGTGATGCTGCACCTGCCTGCCAAGTGCAAGGTCCTGAGTTCGATCCCAGGTACCGCACACTAAATAAATACAGATAAGTAAAGAAAGAAAGAAATGGAACAGAGGTGCCCCCTGCTCTGCAGAGGGTCGAGGCCACAGACTCCCTTCCGTTTACCCTGGCCTGATAGCTCCCTCCAGCCCCCATCCTGGAGATGCACAGCTCTATTTACTCAGGAGGTTTGCCCGGGAGCCCGGCCAGCCTCCCCGACTGGCCTGTCCCCGTCTCTGCTGTCACCCCACCCCCTTCCCTTCCTGGTTCACGGAGAGTTCAGGCCCCAAGTGCCCGGTGGCCCCTCTGTGCATGGACCAGGGGCCAGCGGGCGGGCGGGGGCAGGCTCAGTGCTGAGGTCATGCCCTGCCCCTGCTCCTCACGCGGGCTGGACCCGCAGCCTGGGCTCCCAGGAGACAAGCTTCTCCACAAATGAGCGTCTTTGGGGGGGGGGGCTGAAGGGGAGCCAGCTTGGGCGGAGAGATGATTCAGGACTGCAGCGGGCTGCGGCTCTGTGTGACCTACAGCCCAAACTGTGCTTTCAAGGGAGGAAATGATAAACTTGTATCAGTTTGGACTCTTTCCAAAAACTAGTTTTTTTTTGGTTTTTTGTTTTTTTTTTGAGACAGGGTCTTGCTTTGTCGTTCAGGCTGGCCCTGAGATCACTAGGTAGCCCAGGCAAGCCTGGAACTCAGCAGTCCTCCTGCCTCTGCCTCCTGAGCGCTGGGATTACAGGCATGAGCCACCACACCCAACTCATTGCTTCATTTCTAGTGCCCAGAACAATACCTGGTATGGGTTGGAGCTGGTGAAATATCTGTTGAACAAATGAATACCGAAACAGACTTCTAAGAGAGATAACTCCAAAAAATGATGTTCTTTTTTTTTTTTCTTTTGAGACAGGGTCTTGCTTTGTAGTTCAGGCTGGCTCTGCGCTCACTATGTAGCCCAGGCAAGCCTCGAACTCAGCAATCCTCCTGTCTCTGCCCCCCGAGTGTTGGGATTACAGGTGTGAGCCACCACGCCCAGCATTGTGGTATGCGGTGTTGATTGATGGTGGGTGTGAGTCTCCACGCCCAGCATTGTATGTGGTTACCAGGGATCGAACTCAGGACCTTGCGCTTGCAAGGCAGTCACCAGATCCACTGAACTAACCCTCTGGCCCATGTTCTGTTTGTTTTTGAGACATGGTCTCAACATATAGCCCCATCTGGTCTCAAACTCACAAGGATCTTCCTGCCTCGGCCTCCAATTCCTAGAATTTGCACACTGATATGGTAGAAAATCCATATATAGGCTGTCTCCCAGAGACACCTGTCCCAGGCAGGCCTGCCCGCCCTCACCTTCAGCCTGCAGCCTAGCTGCTCTCTGGAGTGTTAAGGTTCCATTTTTCCTTTTCTGAAAAAGAATTGGGTTTTCTTTCCCCTTCCAGGGTCATCAGGTTGGTTTGAGACAAGCAAGGGGAAACATTGCTTTGGCTTTCTAACGGAGCTGGGGCCCAAGGAAGAGTGCCCAGGCGGATGGGGAGAGGCTGGCGTCTTGAAAGAGAGGGAGGCTGGAGTGAAGCCGGGCACAGCCCTAAAAATTCGGGCGGAATCTGCTGATTGCCTGTGTCAGGGCCACAGCTTCTGCCAGGAGCTGTCTTCTTTGGAGATGAGGCATGTGCGAACGAAATGTGGGCAACAAGCCGTGGAGGAGAAAGGCTTCACGGAAACGCAGGCTGGCAGATGTCGGGGAGAGCCATCCCGCTCTTCGCCGGCCTTGGCCTTCTTCCCTCCTTCTCTGACAATTCCCTCCAGAACTCAATTTGCAGCCCCCTGCCTGAGGCTCGGCGCGCGGGGTGGGGGTGGGGTGGGATCCAGACCCAGGCCTTAGAAGTTGACTAGAAAGAGCCAGAAGAAGACAGGGCGGCACTGTCTTCTCTTCTTCTTCCCCCAGGCTGGGTGGGCCGGGCCGGGTGGGGCGGGGAGAATCCCGCAGCGCAGGAGGAGGGGGGTCTACTCAGAACTTTCAAATTTAGGGATCTGGGCTCATCGGAAATGGAGAGTCGCCAAAAAGACTTTGAAAAGGCCTGGGGATTGCGGGCTCCCACCTGCAGCTCGGAACATTTCAAAGCTCTCGGAAACCCCTTGAAATCCACACCCCGACAAGTTTCCGCACCCCCCCCCCCCAGCCAGCTGTTTCCCTGTCTCCCCAACGAACTGTTGTTCTGGCTTCCACAAAGCCAGAGAAACCGGGCAGGGATCGGGTGTCGCCTGCGTGGACAGAGCCACTTTCTCTGCCACTCTCTGGAGTCCCTGCTTGGTACGTGGTGGTTTGGGAATGAAGCTTCAGAGCTGTGAGTGGGAAGCAGAAGCTTTTTTTTTTTTTTTTTTAAAGCAGAAGTCTTCTTCTTTTTTTTTTTTTTTTTTTTTTTTTGAGACAGGGTCTCGCTTTGTAGTTCAGGCTAGCCCTGAGCTCACTAT
>PVIC010000540.1:96804-118329 GCA_004025085.1 Thryonomys swinderianus | reverse complement strand
TCTTTCTTTCTTTCTTTCTTTCTTTCTTTCTTTCTTTCTTTCTTTCTTTCTTTCTTTTCTTTTTTTTTGTGGTACCAGGGATCGAACTCAGGCCCTTCTGCTTCCAAGGTAGGTCCAGTATCACTTGAGCTAAATCTCCAGCAGGGTGGAGATTCTTGATCCTGGACTGAGCAGGTATTATAAATTTGAAACCCAGATTTTCAGAGTATAGGGCTGTGGCTATGAGTTTTCAGTGGCATCTTTATCCTTTTTTTCCCTTTTCCTTACTTGCATCAGGGTACAAGGTTGATGAAGAGGTTGTTGATGAAAAGACTTTTTTCTAGTCTATCCTTTTGCTGAAGATCTAGCCTTCAAGGACCTTCAGTTCAATGCCAGCCATAGAACAGGATGGGAGATCAAATTATATCTAACTACAAGACCTTGTTTTCGCTATTGCCGAGGAACCTCAGATTCTAGCATCCTGGTGTCAGCAGATGCCTGGGAGCTACCCTGGTTTAGCACAGGCCCCCAGGTTGGAGACCTATCTCTTCCTCACTTCTGATATTTGGAGACTCTTTTATTATTTACTACAAGTTCAGCTCTGCATTGAAAAACATGTTTGATATTTTTCATCTCGTGCTCACTAGATCAGTGTTTTTAAAAAGAACATGAAATTCACAATACTCTCAGAAGCAAAAGTCCTTAGTAGGATTTTGAAGTTTAAGTAGGAGTTCAATGCTAAGTATGTTATAGTTTAGCACTCAGCTTTCTGTGCCTTTCATTGCTTTATATTGCTGATACATTAGCTCTTTGCAAATTTCTTGTACTTGATACCATATCCTAGGCCAAAAGTGGCTTGCCACTGTACAGGGCCTGTCCATTCCAGGCCTCTGTGACTCCATATTCAGTACTGCCCACAGCACATACCAAGCAGCCCACAGCCTTTCCCAAGGTTCTAGTGCTCCCTTAGCACAGACATATTGGTTTTGTCTGCCCATCTAGCAAGCTCCTTTCCTGTCTATGTGCTCGTTAGCCTCTCTGAGACATGGTCCTTGGCCTCTCGACCATGCTTCTTTCTGGGAAGCCTGTCCTATCTTCTTGTGCCAGGACTTACTATGCCAGCATTGGAGATGTCATGTTATATAGAGGGTTATTCTCTGTGAGTGTCCTTCTTAGGACTATTCTGGAAAAGAGATTTGTTCATTTTCTATTCATTATTAAGACCTTAGTATGAAGGAGCTTATCTGATAACATAATAATCAGCCAACATCTGTTGAGTTTCTGCAGCATACTATGTGATTTTCATTGAGACCCCTTAGAGAAAGACTAATCTATAAATTAAGATATGGGTTGGAGTTGGGCCTGGCTAAATGGACATTGAGCTGGGTTTTGGGTGTAGTAGGGTATGGAGGGTGCTGGGCTGGAAAAGTTGTTACTGGCAAGGGAAGAAGAGAGACAGATCTTCCTTATTCATTCAATCAACAAACTTCTTGAGCATTTTGGGAGCCAGGCATTGTTCTGGCTGCCAGGGACACAGACAAAAATGAGGTCTGGCTTCTGCCTTGGGGGAGATTAGCAGAGTTTGGCACGAGGGAAATCCCTACATGTCATCTAAGATCATCTACCCTAGGCCCTCACCAGACAGATGAAGTGACTGTGGCCCCCAGAGGGAAGGGAACCAGCTCAGGGCTGCACTGTGACCTCATTACAAAGATGTGAGGATGCCCAAGAGAGGTGAGGGAGACCCTATGTGTCTTCGGTCTCCTGAAAGTCCCTGGCCCACCATATGATCTGGAATGCCGTAAGCAGACCTAGGCTTAGCAGTAGATTACACTCCCCCAGGGTTCTGTGGTAGGTATGTCTATGGCTGGCAATGGCCACTGGGGCCAGCATAGGATGAGGGTCCTTCTACCTTCTCTCTAGTCCTTTTCAGGAAGGGCTAGCTGCTGAGTAGGCTCCACTGCAGCCCAGGCTGGGGAGGGGGAGACCAGCCCAGGGGATGGAGCAGTACTTATCAGGCCCCAGCTGTGACTGCTTTGGGCTTGCAGGGAGGTGCTGGGGCTTCGAGTGAAGCTCAGGACAGGCTGACACGACAAAGTGCAGATAATTCCAGCCTGCGGCCTCCAGACTGAGGGAGAAATGTAAACACAGGTTCCTGAGCCAGCAGCCCTGGGCTGGGTGAGGTGGGTGTTGGCACCCTGCTGGCCAGTCTCCCCACAGAGCCCACTGTGCGAGGGGTTGGCCTGGTGTTCCTGACTGGTCCTCCCAGTGTGTGAGGCGGTGGCTGCTTTGACTGCCGAGACTCCTGCAGGCCAATCTCGCTTCCTTGAACCTGAGCAGTGAGCTCAGCCTGACCAGTAAATGAAGAGTGAGTAGTGGTGAGAGCATAGCTGACACCAGACAGCTCCTTCCAATCCCAGCTCCATCTGACCATGAACCATCAGATACCCTTTAGCAAGTCACTTGATTTTCTGCACCTCAGTTTCCTCTTCTGTAAAATGGGGATCATTACCAGTTACAGTAGTGGATACTTATAATCCCATCACTTTGGGAGGCTGAAACAGGAGGATTGCCAGGTTAAGCCCAGCCTAGGCAACTTGGTGACTTAGTGAGACCCTGTCTCAGAGTAAAAAGGAGGATAATGGGGGTAGCTTAGTGCAAAGGTCCTGGGTTCAATCCCCAGCATCACAAAATAAAAACAAAATGGTGATACTTTAGAACCAATCTTATAGCAGTGCCTGATCATTTATGGAGAAGCACCTGAGAGTGTAGACATTGAGGATGTCGCTGTGAACAGAGCTCAAGGCAGAGAATGTCCCTCTGCACAGAGCTGAGATAATTCTTCCATGAGACAGTGTGACTCAAGTGCGGGGCACCAGCCTTGGCACCAAGACAATACCCAGCAAGTTGTGGTGTCTGTTATGAGTTACTCTGAGCCAGTACTGTCCAGGCCATGACCCTTCCTCCTTGTTGCCTCATGTGGTGTAACATTTATTACTTAGATGTCTTCTCCTACAAGAAGCCTCCCCTGATTTCTTGAGGCTAGATTATGTCTTCCCTTCATTCCCCACCTTGTCTGATTTACCATTACCTTCAGTTATCCTCTGGGTTTCCTGGCCTGCCTATGTATTCCTTAAGACAGGGCTAGGTCTTGTTCCATCCTGGCTCCCCAGGGACTGGCAGACTGTAGGTACTCCTTAAATGTTTGTTGAATGAATGTAAGTCCTAAAATAACCCTTACACACAGGTCACTGTAGATTATGAGAGAATCAAAAGAGGGAGCTTCCCACTCTATCACTGGGCATCACTTAATGGGAAGGCATAGGACAGCAGTGTGGATTTCTATGTGTGTGGTATGTGGTCATGATTGCTGACATTTGCTTGTAGTGCTCCTAGTATTTAGATGCCACTGGGAGATGTTTAGGTTGATTTGATCTTAGCCAACCTTGTGAGGTTAGAAAAATTATTTTTCCCATTTTGCAGATGAAGAAGCACAGGATCTAGCTTTGGGACCCTATGGGAGACATCTCTCACAGCTACATCTCTCACATCTCTCTTGAGAGCCTCAGCTGCAAAACTCTAAGCCCCAGATATTTCCAAGGGCAGCTATAAGCTCAGCACAGCTGGCAGCAGGGTGGCCTGGCCTGCAGCAACACCTTCATTGCGTGGTCACCCAGAACCTGGGCCAGAGTTGGGGAAAATTTTGGCTCAGAAAGATGTCAGAAATTGGTCTAGCATAACTTTTTATTTTCCTGATAATAATGGCAACAATAACCATGACTACCTTTAACTAAGCCCCAATTAAATCCCAGGTATAGATATGTGTATGTGAAATATTTATATATAAAATCACGTGCAAGATATTGCTACTTTGAAAAAAAATAAAATAAAATCACATGCATTCTATTTGCCTATCATTGATCTATATCTATCTGTTGATATTATACACACAAACATACACACACATATTTTTAAAATTAGTCCAGAGTCACTAGGCAAGACACAAAGGTGGGAAGGGACACTCTGTGTCATATCACTTTTAAGTGGCACAACTAAGATCCTGTCCCAGGCCTTGTGACCTTGAAGCCAGTGTCCCTCACAGTGCCCACTGTCTTCTGTGTGTCAGATCTAGCATGCCGGTTATACAATCCTGAAACCCAGGCTGGGCTAGAAGATTAGGAGGAACGGGAAGACAGGCTTGCTGGGGACCTCTCTGTCCCTGTTTGTCCCTTGCCCTCCTCAGCCAGGCTTCCCAGGGAAAGGCCAAGCTCGAGGGCACATGAAGAGCTGCTAAGCTGTCTTTCATCCGGCCCCACAGTTATTTGTTCAGCATGCAGTGCAAATTTCCCTGTCTCAAGACATGGAATCTGGTACAGCTTTGCCTGGATCAGTGTCCAACCCCTTTCAAGTTCTGGAGAAAGTTACTCCTCTCCAAAGTTCAGACCTGCCAGACTCAATAACTCCACAAAAATGCTTGGATGAAAATTGCTCCAAGCAATCCCAGCGGAAAGCCAGCACCTCACCCCTCGTTTAAAGTTATGATCCTTATCATAATTAATTCAATAAAGAAGTAATGTGCTTCAACCTAGGCAGAGAGAATAATTTTCTGTCCTGACTGGTATAAACTTTCAACTAGGGACTTTTAAACTCTGGGTCTGAGCCCTCGCAGCAAGTAATAAATTGCAGACCCCAGCAGGACTGCAGAACCCTGGTTTAAACTGAAGTAAATAGGCCGCTATTGAAGAGGGGAAGATTTGGATTCGGGTGGGCAGTTCCAATAAATAGCAGAGCATTGTTTATAAACCCTGCAGTCCAGTTGGCCCTTGCCTTGAGATAGGCAGTAGCATTTGCGTGTTGAAAGCGCAAGAGCTTTTGATCCTCACACTTGGGGGAACTTACCTTGAGTCATTAATTTAAAATCCGTTTCCTCTTGTAATCAAAAGGTAGGATTAGTCTGGTTTCTAAATGGACTAACACATTCTCGACAGATACTAACTTAGAGATCAAGCCAGCCCCTCCCAGAATTGGCTCTCCTGGCCTTCCTCAGAGGTTGCACTGATTAAAGTGCATTCTGGACTTGTTTGGAACACATTCAGAGTAATGAAGCTCCTGTGTTTTCCCAGAAGTACAATAAGTTTATAGAAATTACAAGTTTAGCAATCAAAGTCTCTGCAAATAAGTTAAAATAGAAAGAAGTCAGTTTCAATCAAAACAGCTTTCAGAATGAATATTATAGGAAGGGATGAATTCAGTGTCCATTGTTTTCTAAAAATAATACAGTGACAGTGAGGCAACATTCTCTAAAGGGAGTAAAGTTGGGGCCATTTGTCAAACTTCCATTTTCTGGTTCCTGGCTTAATGTTTTTAATATCTCTTTGTGAACTGACAGTGACTATATATTACAAAATTCAAGGGGACTTTTCCATTCTGTGAGTGTGAAAGCACTCATGCCTGCCACCTGCATCCCGCCCTGTGGCCTTCACTCACACGGAAAGACACAGTGGCAAGGCTTCCAGAACATGCCGGGATTGCGTAGCACAGAACCCAGAGAAATAGTAGGTTCTGGAGAAATGACTAACAGTATTCATGGATTTTATTCATCAGAACACACAAGGTACTCCCAAAGCAGCCTGGTCCTTTTTTTTGTTTGTTTGTTTTGAGACAGGGTCTCGCTTTGTAGTTCAGGCTGGCCCTGAGCTCACTATGTAGCCCAGGCAAGCCTCGAACTCAGCAATTCTCCTGCCTCTGCCTCCCGAGTGCTGGGATTACAGGCATGAGGTGTGTGGTACTGATTGCTGGTGGGCGTGAGTCATCATGCCCGGTATTATTGTATGTGGTTACTGAGATCAAAGCAGGGACCTTGTGCTTGCTAGGCAAGTGCTGGAACCACTGAGCTAAATCTCTAAATCATATATATATATATATATATATATAAAAATATATATATGAAGGCTGTTTCGGGGAAGGAGGGATAGGAGTTATTTGAAACTTGGGGGAGTAGGTAGGAGAGACAGGGCAGCTGATCTGTACCCCAGGTCTGGTTCTAACCCTTATGTCATTTTTTTTTTAGCAAGGAAAAATATACATAAATATATTGACAAATAATAATAATTGTACGCCACATGTAGCAACTTTTTAATACAGGTTTGTGAACAAATGTGTAATATAATTTTCTGTTTGACTCTTGCCTGCATTTCTATCACCTGTTTGAGGCGCAAACTATAAAAATCAAAGCTGAGGTTTCTTTGACTCTTGACCTCATCAGATATTTCTAGTGATGGTGACCCTATGTCTTTGTTTTCTAGTTCTATTTTATTTTTTGTAGTTTTTTGAGACAGGGTCTCTTTTTGTATTTCAGGCTGGCCCCAAACTCACTGTGTAGCCCAGGCTGGCCTTGAACTCAGCAATCCTCCTGCCTCTGCCTCCTGAGTGCTGGGATTGCAGGCATGAGCCACCATGTCCTGCTTCTGGCTTTGTTTTTTGAGGTGAGAAAAACTTCTTCATTATGATTTGTAATGCTGGAGACCCAGTTTAAAAACATAAAGGAATACCCAATGATAGATAAATACTCCAGGAAGCTGTTAGTTGCTGGGTTCTGTCTCCCAGTGTCTCACTCAGACTGCTCCTGGCCTTTACTGCTCCAGCCAGTCTGGGATGAGATAATTGGAAGAGCTGTTTCCCCAGGTCCCTGACTGGACCAGATGTCAGCGATGTCTGTGAGGTCTGCTTCCGTGACACTATGTCCTGAGTGAGAAGTGACCTTTAAGACTTTCTAGGGCTTGAACTTTTAAACAGAGGCCAGCACTGCTCAGTGATTTGAAATAAACCCAATAATGTGGCTGAAAGCAGTATGAGAAGGGATACCCCTGGACGAAAGTGCATATGAGAGCAACTGAAATCCAGAGAGCTGGGGCTCCATATCTTTCATGACACAAGCATTTGAGCCAGCACGTTTGACCAATGCTCGCAACCCCTGCCTGCGCCTCCTTTCACCCCCCAATCCCTCTTGGATTGATTAAATTGGCTCAAGATGACACCAATAATTGGCTCAAGATGGGGCTTCGACAGGCCCAATGATCCATATCTTTGCATTCCCTAAAATCAGTCCTTTCAGCTCTGTGTTGGATTTAAGATGGTTTACATTGGCTCCGTCACAAACATTTTAATAAAGTCCCAGAGAAACCGCAAACGGGTGACATCATTGGATGGTGTTAAAAAAAAAAAAAGGAGTCCCGTTTTGTAAGAGAGAGGCTGGGCCTCCTGAGTGTGATTGGGGACTGCCCTCCCAGTTTGGTCATTCAATAATCATCTGCTGTAATTAGGACCATAATATTTAATGTGGGATGCCACAGGGGGTGGCTGGCAAAGGATATTAGCTAATAAGTTAAAAACAACTATGAATAGTTTGACATAAAGTAGCCAAGAAGATGAAGAACTGTAGGGTGGTTTGTGGCCCCGGTGCTGGGGGACTTGCAACCCGGACTTGAGCAGACACAGTGCACGAGTCTAGCACTAGTGCAAGGACACTCCTGTCTCCTGTCCTGGACACAGAGACAGACAGCAGGGGCTTGGAGCCGAGGTCCCAGCGCTGGAGAAGGGAGTCTGTCTGAGCTGGGGGATTCTCAGTAAGAGGGTTTTTTGCTAAAGGGTAGGCAATCAATAATTTTCATACTTTTCTCTGTACTATTCTATTTACTTATGCTAAACTTTCTCTCAGGGTTTCTATTAATTTTATAATTAGGAAAATAATCTGTGTTTTTTGAAAAACTTGGGTAGCAATTTTCACTATGTTTAATGCTTATAATTGTATATTAGACTGACAATGTCTGTAATAATATGTACCATTAATGTTTATAGAGGTCTTCTCTGGGTAGTAGAACTAAGAAATTGTTTTATCTTCTATCCTATTGTGAATTATTTTTCTAATGGATAAAATTTTCAAAGGAAAAGGAGACCACAAATTTGATTTATTTGGATATAGATTAACATGTGTATGAATATGCCCTCCCTTCCCTTGCAAAAAGTGCAAGTTGCTGTTTTAATTTGAGTATACTACCGTATCAAAAAATACATTTGCTCATGATAAGTGATCTTACAAAAAGCAAGACATTTTAAAAGGGCAGAATCATTGAGGAAAGGACAGATGCCCTCTCTGTTGCAGTCATGAGATCAGAAGTGAGCTGCTCTGGGGGTGGGCTCCCCTCTCCCTCCACCCCCATTGCTTCCTCAGAAAGGGCCAGTGCATTTGATATGCGTCCCCTTGTCAGGCTGCGGGGCTGAAGTCATGTCGAAGATTTCCCAGAATAATCGATCCATTATGGCCATCACAATTAATTGACTTTTCTGTGGCTGGGGGTCAGTCTGAACCTGCATTGGTCACTTTTTCTGGCAAAAGACTTCTGGATTGTTTTGTTTTGTTTTGTTTGCTTTATATTTGTTTCTATATTTTATGGTGCGCACTGACAGAGGGACATGGGGACCTTATGATCCATGTGAAAAAGGAGAAAAATAGACTATATGGGGACAGCATGTGCGTGTGTGTGTGTGTGTGTGTGTGGACATTTATGCTTGTGTAAGACTATTTTTTAAAGCAGCTTTTTAAAGGCAAGATCTGGCTGCAACTGTTTCTGATGCCAAGCCTTGCTTTGCATGTGGAAAATACCTGTTGCTTTAACACCTAATATGGAAATTGGATTTTGGTTCCTCATGCTAAACAAACACATTAACATATTTTTAAAATGTAAATTCATTGCTGTATTTTAACTCTTGTTTGCTGGGTTAATCCATCATCTCCTCCCAGCCTTATTTTATTTTTGTTTGTTTCTTAGAAAGAGAAAGGATACTGGGATGAAACAGATGTGAGATCAATCCCCCCTTTTATCTTGCTGTGTGATTACAGTTTTACCACATATAAAACATCTCCATTTCTTCAGATTATTTAAAAACCGTGTGGCAAGATGGATGTAAAGCCTCCATCTCAGACTGCTTTGGCCAGGCTGATGGAGGAAAGTACAATTTCAAGGCTTAAGCAAAGAGCTATGGATGGAGCTGGAAGAAGCCTGTGCTTACAGTCATAACTGATTCACCTTGGGGTGAATCAGACTCGGGTCTTCTCTCTGGGTTCCCTGCTCGCGACATAAATGAGGCAGAAGTGTGGGTGATCAAGTCCTGTGTCAGGAGCCTGTTTCTCAGGCTCAAATTGTGAACCATACCTTTGGGCCACCTCGTGGTACCAGCAATAAATACCTTCTCTATAAAATGAAGTCCTGGGGAAAATCATTCGGAAATCCTTGCAGCCATGCTTCCAGTACTTATAGCGGCACTTGCGTGTCAGATTTGGCCACGAATCTTGCAATGATCTCCTAGTTCCCTTTGGCTCCCCCCCATTTTCCTTTCCCTCAAATTTTCAGGGAAAGGCCGATTTTATTTTATTCTTCAACATTAAGGTAACTGCAAACATATTGTTAAAAGAAAATGAAAGGTACTTCTCCGCCTCTAGTCTGCAATAACTTAGAGAAACGGACCCAGAAAAAAAATCAAGGACCCAGCACTGTCTTGATTCTGCACAAATGTTCGCCTCCTTCAAAGAGGCAAGAAGGCAAGTCCTGCCAGATCTGATTGTGCAGACCCGAAGGATCTGATCGCCCGTCACTAAGGCTACTAATCAAATTTCCATCCAATATGCTCACGCAGGATTTCCTGATCAAACACTTAAGTC
Organism: Thryonomys swinderianus; assembly: GCA_004025085.1. NCBI lineage: Eukaryota > Metazoa > Chordata > Mammalia > Rodentia > Thryonomyidae > Thryonomys > Thryonomys swinderianus. The sequence continues at coordinate 108,632 of PVIC010000540.1, read as the reverse complement.
TGCCCCTCTTCATCCCCATTAGCTAACATGTTTTATATGCAGAGGGGTCATCAAAAGTGTAATTGCCTTAAAGAAACTTAATCCTGCATTCTTGTCAACTCAGAGATAGCTAATAATCCTTACTAGCTGATATTTTTCCAACATCAAGCGTGCACCCAAAATTAGGATCTTGTTCTTCATCTTTCTCAGAGCAAATGTTGAAATCTAGATGTGCTGATATCTCTCACAGGCCAGGTAAAAAGGTGAGTTTGCTCTAACTAAGCTGGTTTTGCTGAGAAAGCATGTTGTTTCTAGACTATGCATAAGACGGGAAGAATTTGTGAAGATTCAAGTTTTGCTCAGTCAGTGAACAGTATTTTGGCCTCTCAAACCTTACATGAGAACTCTTATGAGAATAGTGCATCCATTTCATATTTGTATTTCTTTGTTCAACTAACATTTTGTAGCTTTCAGAACGTTAGCACCACAATGAGAAAGTACTTTACAAAATGAAAGTATAGCACACAAAAGCGATTACGTGATTACTGGTTTTAATGATATCGTATTTAAATAAAATCCTCACGTGACTGATATTGGTATAGTTCGGGGAAATCTTCTAAACATATATGCCCAACATTTCAGTATTTTTTATATTTATGGCTTTTCATGTCTCTGTTTTATTTCCTAAATTGAATTTTTTAGCTCTTATTTCATAAAGGTGTTTCTAATATTTGAAGCAGGTCTTCTGTTTCCATTTTCAAATAATGACTATGTTTCAGTTGCCCTTGCTGTGCGTCCTCCTGTTAACAGGTTGAAGGCAGCATTGGCTGGGACAGTGTCGTTTCATTGTGTCCCTTTGTACACATGCGTGTGTGTGTGTGTGTGTGTGCCAGCACTTGCACATTTGCACATACGCACGTACCTGCACAGACATGATGACTGGCTAGGACTTGTGGTTTGAATGAGAAATGACCCAAGTCAGACTGGGACAAGTAGGTCAGGAAATTTAACCTGACTCTCGCAACCCCAGTCATCACTGGTGGGGTCTGACAAGGCCAAGACTGTCAGGACTCAAGGATTCTTGGTGTCTGACTGGCAAAACTGATTTGGGGTCCTGTCTGTCCTGTCCTAACATTTGCCCCAGACTTCTCAGCGCTAACTCTCCCTGCTTCTGTGCGTGGTGCCTCCGTGTGTGATTGCCCTTGACTCTACTCCAGGCTAAGGTCAGGGGTCATTGGCATGGATTTGTTCAGCTGCTTCAGGCTGGGCTGACAAAGAAAATATGTTCCTTGTGTTTGCAGGGAGGTAAACAGAGCCTGCCCCGAGGCCTGGAGAGGCTTGTGTAAAACAGGCCTGTGTAACAGGGAGACAGATGAATGATGTAGGTTGCAGTCATTTATGGATGAGGTCCTCAGTGTGTGCCTGTGACGAAGTAGGATTCTCCCTGCTTTTATAACAAGAGAGTAAGTGGCCTGTCAGTGCCACAAGGTTCCATAGTGTCATCTCTCACCTTCCCAGGATAAAACTCTCCTCGGGTGTTTCCACAGCCCATGTGTGGCCATTACACCACCGTCTCCTGAGGAAACTGTGTGGAGCACATATACAGTCGTGTACAGTCTCACCTAGGCCTGGGGCTTCTTACACTACAGTGACTGCAGGCTGTGAGCCATACAGACACTGAAGGCATGTGCCTGTGAGAAAGAAGGCTGTTTCTCTTCTCTTCTGGACACCTCTGTGAGGAAGTTTCAGATATCACAGGATCCATCTCCCTAAGTGGTGGCATCAGGGGGTGGTTTGGGAAGAAGGCTTCCCAAATCTCCCCTCTGCATTTCCCTCTCAAGCTAACCCAAGAGTTGTCTAAAAAAATGAATGAATTAAAATAATAAGTAAAGTACATCTCAGTAAGTTTTGCGTCTTTGCTGAGCAGCCTTCTAGCTCCAAACTCTGAACGCCCATTAGGTGGGCTCTAGCCTGGCCATTGTAATTAATCTACATTTTTAGTACAATCACTGTGGACTTTGTCAGGCCCTGATGTAGGATTAGGTATAAATAGTCTGGTTATAGGCCCTAAACATTTCCAAGGGAGACCTTCCCTCAGTCAAGGAAGAGGACAAGGTGCAGCCATGTTTGTATTTCAGCGAAGATATGGCAGTGCTCCTGGCTAGCACCAGAAAGCAATTCTGAGCTTGTTTTCATTATAGAAGGACATCTCTTTATTTATTCTCTGACAATTGGCTCTTTCAATTGGGCTCCTTGCAGCCTGGGAGGGACAGAAGCAGATCATTTCAGGTCAGTTTGGGCTGCTTGTGGAAATGGGTTACTTGATTGCACTGGATGATCCATGTCTGATTTGAGGAATTACTCAGCAATCTGATATTTTGCTAGTTGAAGAAAAAACATGTTCCTTAACAGCTGAATGTAAAAGCCATCTTAGATGTTAGTGAGCCTTAAATGTGGAGAATATCTGTGTGTGAAGAGCCCCTCAAAGTTATGGATGCCAGCCTCCCTGTTTGGCAGATAGGAATCCTGAGGCCCAGAGAATGAAGGATTTGACTAAAGTTGAAGTAAGAATCGCAGGCAGCAGATGGGGAATTTTTCTATTGCTGAGGCAGTTTCCAACAAGCTCATTGCCACAAATAGAATGGTCTCAGTTACTCTGGGCAGCCACAAAACTTGACACAGCTCAGGAAGTAGTTCCAATGTCAAGAGTTTCACATATTTTTCAACTTTGTTTTACCAAAACCCATCTGCTGTTCAGAAACATCCTCACGTCTTCTAGGAGAAACATCTCAAAAGGACAATGGGAATATTTTCTATTTTTATAATGATGTCTGATCTTTTACCTTTGGGAGATTTATATTTAAAGCAACCCAGCTTGCCAACTTCCCTTAAAGAAAAAGTCATTAAATTTCCAATTGGAAATCTGAGCATAAATGAGAGATTTCAAATGAAAACAGCAAGGAATTTGCAAAGGCATCTGATCCTGCATCATATTCCCAAATCTTCTTTAAATTAGCTCTATGTCAAAAGGCTATGTGGAAAGACCTTTACTTTTGTCTGATAAAGGAAAAATTGGAACAATATCACTTCACTTTAGGATCCAGGCGATCATTTGGTTTTATTCCAAGGAGAGATTTTTTTTTCTTAAGTTCAGTCTGTAACTGCACATGTGTATGACTTTAATCAGTTCCTCCAGTAACTTTATTGTCCTTTAAGCAGTCATCTACCTCCTGACCATCTCTTAAATTAGACGGGCAAATCTTGTCCATGATAAAGCTTTTAGTTTCATCAGAAAAGAAAAATCTTAGCTGAGCATATATAGCATCACTTTGCTAAAAGAAAATAGTTCTGTAAAGGCAGCTGGGGAGCAAGATGAGTTCATTGCCCCAGTGCCTCCTGGGGCTGTTCCTTATCAAAGCATGTGATTCCTTATCAAAAAAACGTGACCATGGAGAAACACTTAAAGACCCACACTCAGTTTGTTCCACTTTCCTCTAATTTCATCCCTCGCTTTCTTCTGAGACCTCAGTGACCAAGAGAATTCTGAACCAACCTACAGCCAGACTGTGTCCTCAAAAGAAGTCCTCCCGTTGTTACTCTGGCCCCAGGGACCCAATGCCAACTCTCATACAAGATCGGTTTGACCCTTAGGTCCCTTGCAGGGACTTCTGCAAAGCTGAAGTCAGAGGGGATTTGGTGTCAAGTGTCTTGGTGTCACAGACTTCCTGGGAACCGAGGCAGTCTAGACTGCAGCCAAGTACTCACGCCATACCAGACATTGTTGTATCTGGCATCGGTGCTCTGTTTATTCTTCCACTTGTCCATCAAATGCCAAATCCACATGAGAAGCCAGGTACCAAGCCATTGGTACTTCATATTCAAATATGGACTAGGTGCTAATGGAAATGAGGGAGAGACTAACTTCTTCAATTTGCCAGAATTTCCTAGTATCCTTTCTAGGGCCACCAAGCCTTATTCTTCCCACCCCTGTGGCTCAGTCTTAAAACACAATGGAATGTTGAAGATTGTTGAACTAGTTAAAAGTAATAAGAGCATATTTCAAACACACAAAAAATTCGGAGCAGAGCCAAAAATTGTTGCTAATTACAAGTATATTTTTCATAGAAAATTCTCTCTAATAGATATAGCAAGAGGTGGGGCCCAATCCAGATCCTTATATGAAACTACATATCGAAGCATCCATTCCTTCCCTTTTCTTCCCTCCTTTTCTCTCTTCCTCTCCTTTTCTCTGACACATTGCACCCCAAGAACATAGAAATCACTGCTGGAAGAGATACACATTGAGATTCCTCCCCCAGAGTTATTTTAATCATCCAATAGTATCAACCCAAGGTAAATAAGGCATCTTGGATTTTGGTCTGCAGTTCTCTGCCCAGTCCTTACTGGACTCTGTCCACATCTTCATTTTCCTTCCTCTTTCTCCAGCATGGTTATGTTGCTCCTTCTAGGTTAGCTCCTTTTTTTTTTTTTTTTTTTTGGTCTGATACCTTTTGAAAACCTTACTTTCATCATGAGTTTGGGAGCCTTTCTGCCTTCCTCCCTGAGGCATTTGATTTTAAGTAAGAACCAAGGAGGCAGAGATCTGGCAAGCACCTGGTATTTATTTTGATGTTGTACATAAGGATGGAAATAGAAGCTCTAGATTGTGTCTGTCTTCAGTTCAGGGGCTGCCTCTTTGGTACTCTACACCTGTGGGCATTGCCTTCTGTTCCACAACTATGGGCTCCCTAGAGAAGGGACTGTCACACCCATAGTTGTGCCCCAGCCCTGAGGTGTTCAGAGAGGACTTGTAGAAGGAGGAAAGCCTTTGTGCACAGAATCAGCTCTTGTCCTGGGGATCCACAGGCACCTTGTTAGATGATGTCACTACTGTCCTCCTCCCTTCTTATCTGCCTTTTTTTTTTCTTTGCCTTTACAGTCAACGGTAAACCTATGAGTGAGATCTGTATGATTTTTTTTTGAGATCTGTATGATTTTTAATGTTTGGAATTTTGAAAAATTCTTCTATAACATCATTAGTTTTCCCAAATGGTTTGAGTGATATTTGGGAAAAATGAGCACTAGGTTTTTGAATATTGTTCATTCTATTTATAGCTATTAGAGAATAATTGTTAATTATACCCTTACTTATGTTTTTCCATTTGAGTTGCTATTTTGACTCTCATTGTGACCATAGACTTGTCCATTTTTCCTTTCAGTTGATTTATACTTATGTATTTTTTTTTTTTTTTGGTGGTACCAGGGATCAAGCTCAGGCCCTTGTGCTTCCAAGGTAGGTGCGGTACCACTTGAGCTAAATCCCCAGCCCACTTCACGTACTTTAAGCTCTGTGTTAAGTGAAAGAGATAAATGACTTCACAGTTTTTAGGTGCTCATTTATCGATACAAAAGTCCTCTTTTGACACTTCTATTGTGCTATTGTAGAGGTATCATACTTCTAAAATTTTAAATTGTTTTAATTGTTTGCTATTTGCATGAAATTTGCTGTACACATTTTATTCACTGTATACTATAGAAATTACACATAATTATTTGGCTGTATTTGAAAAAGTATGAATATCAAATCTTGTATACTTGCATTTTTTTCCTGTTAGTTGTACATGCAGGTAATGAACATGTGATTCCTTCATTCTCTGTCAACACTGAAGGTGAATCATTGGAAACATAAACTTTTATTATACAATAAATGAAAAAGGCTCTTTTTTCTTTCTTTTGCTCTTTACTCCCTCCCTCCCCCCTTTCTTTCTTGGATAACTTTCTATTTTTAACTTGATCTGAGACTTGTTGACTTTTTTTTTTTTTTTTTGAGACAAGGACTCACTTTGTAGTTCAGGCTGGCTCTGAGCTCATTATGTAGCCCAGGGAGGCCTCGAACTCAGCAATCCTCCTGCCTCTGCCTCCCGAGTGCTGGGATTACAGGCGTGAGCCACTACACCTGGCACTGTGGTATGTGGTATTGATTGCTGGTGGGCGTGAGTCTCCACACCCAGCATTGTATGTGGTTACCAGGGATCAAACTCAGGACCTTGCACTTGCGAGGCAGGCGCCGGAACCACTGAGCTAATCCTCCGGCCCTGACTTGTTGACTTTTACAAGGGTGCTTTAATTTATTAAATTATTTTAATTTCTGAACTACATGTTGTAAGTTTTCACTTACAGTGTTTTCTCATTGTCTTTCTAGTGTTTTCATTGCATGCTCTTTTTTGTATTAATACTCCCATTTTTATCTTTGCTTGCCTAAAAATTTTTGTTGTTGTTTGGTTATATCAGAGATCAAACTCGGGCCCTTATGCTTCCAAGGTAGGAATGGTACCACTTCAGCTAAATCCCCAGCTGCCTATAAATTTTTATTGTTAGTATGTGAAGATACTTTTCTACACTTGTCTACATCAGCAATGACTTTTTAAATTAAGTTTTTCTTTTATCTGAAGTCCATCAGCCATTATTTAGATATTTGTAGGAGAAAAGCTTTCTGAATTCTGAAATGTCTGAAAATGTCTGTACCCTGCTTTCACATCTGATTGTTTGGCTAGGTGTACGGCTTAGGTTGGAACCTTTTACTTTCTGTATTATTCTTATTGTTACTAGTTTTGGTGCTGCTGGTGACTGAACCCAGGGCCTTATGCATGTTAGACAAGCACTGTGCCACTGAACTACATCCCTAGCCCTGATTTATTTTTTTTTAACTCTCAATAATATCATTAACTTCAACAAATAACAGTAGAATTATTTTTATGCTGTTTTTTACACTAAGTGATACTCACAAGAAGTCTCTCCCATTAGTAGAATTTTTATTCTACATTTCACCTCCAGGAATATCTAAGACTAAAAAAAAAATCTTAAGACCAAGAGGTGTAAGTTACTTATTATTATTGAATTGATTAATGGTCATTTTCAGTTAACTTGGCAGCACTGTTTTGAAAGATGTCAGCATCTTATACTTTGGAAACTTTTCTTAGCTTGCTGGCAGATTTCTTCCTCTTCAAGTGTACATCACTTCACACTCCCACAACCAGTGAATAGAAGCTCTATAGTTTAACATTCGGTTAATATTCTAGTGTTCAGTTTTCTACTGTTTTCAACCTACTAGGAATGCAGGAGCTTCTCTTATGTTTTTAAAATTAATTTTGTCGGTATATTTTATATGTACATTATGACACATCTTGATTTTCTTTTTTCCCATTTCCCTGCACTTTCTACAACTTTCCACCCACTATATATGTAAGTTTTGTTACCTTTTTTTACCATCAAATTTTTCTTTCCCTTCATTTACCCCATCCCCCTTTTCCCTTTTCCTTTTGAACATTTTTTTCCTATTTCACAATACTTACACATTGTAAAACTCATTGCCAGTTCTAAAACTCATTTTCAGAACTTCAGTTTCTCATAGCAGAGAAATGATACAGTATATACACATTTGTGTCTTATTTATTTCACTTATGCTTATGTCCTCAAGGTACGTCCATTTGAGCATAAATGATTCAAATTGATTATGGCTGAGTAATACTCCATTTTATATTTTTTAAAAACCCACATCTTTCTCCAGTCTTCTGTTGATGGGCATTTGGGCTGTTTCCAAGATTTAGATATCACAAATTGAGCTGTTATGTGAAGTGGACATGAAGAAATGTTCAACTTCGCTGGTTATTTGAAAGATGCAGATGGAAACAACACTGAAATTCCATCTCTTTCCACAAAGAATGGTTGCTATCACAAAATCAACCAATAACGAATGCTGGCAGGGCTATGGGGAAAAGGAACCCTTCTCCACTGCTTGTGGGAGTATAAATTGGTGCAACCACTATGGAGAACAATGTGGAGATGCCTCAAAAAACTATGACTAGAGGGGCCGGAGGGTTAGCTCAGTGGTTCCGGCGCCTGCCTTGCAAGCGCAAGGTCCTGAGTTCGATCCCCGGAAACCATATACAATGCTGGGTGTGGAGACTCACGCCCACCAGCCATGAATACCACATACCACAGTGCCGGGTGTGGTGGCTCACGCCTGTCATCCCAGCACTCGGGAGGCAGGGACAGGAGGATTGCTGAGTTCGCGGCGGCTTGCCTGGGCTCCATAGTGAGCTCAGGGCCAGCCTGAACTACAAAAAAGCGAGACCCTGTCTCAAAAAAAAAAAAAACCCAAAAAACCAAAAAAACAAAAACAAAAAACTATGACTAGAGGTTCCATTTGATTGTGCTATTCCCCTACTAGATACATACACGAAGGAATTAATAGATTCATATCACAGTGACATATGTGTTCTCTCTTATTGTTTTACTTTGCATTTCAGTAATCACTAAACACTATGTCAGCTTTCTCTTTGTGATTACCTGTCCATATCATTTCCTCATATTTTTAGGTTGAGTTTCCTTGTATTTTTATGTTGTTTCCTTGGTTTTAAAAATGCTTATTGTAAGACCCAGTTCAAAAATGGGCATCTGAAATGAACAGACACTTCTCAGAGGCAGAAGTCAAAGCAGCTAAGAAGCATATGAAGAAATGCTCAACATCACTGGTCATTCAAGAGATGCAAATGAAAACAACACTGAGATTTCATCTCACTCCACAAAGAGTGGCCACTATTACAAAATCAACCAACAATAAATGCTGGCAAGGCTGGGGAGAAAGGAACCCTTTTCCATTGTTGGTGGGATTGCAGACTTGTGCAACCATTGTGGAGATCCTTGTGGAGATTTCTCAGAAAACTAGAACTAGGGGTCCATTTGACCCTGCTATCCCCCTGCTAGGAATATACCCAAAGGAATTTTAAAAATCACATTGGAAAGACAGATGTACACCCTTGTTCATAGCAGCTCAGTTCGTGATAGCCCAGTCTTGGAAACAACCCAAATGCCCATCAACTGGTGACTGGATAAAGAAGATGTGGTTTTTAAAAAAAATAAAATGGAGTATTATTCTGCCATAAAGAATGACAAGATTGATTCATTTATGTGCAAATGGATACACCTAGAGAACACACTAATAAGTGAAATAAATAGATCACAGATAGGCAAATACCGGATCTTCTTTTTGATACGAGCACCTGTAGATGTAATTGAGCTCTAGAAAGTATGACAGTTTTTGTAGAATGGGAAGTTTCCAAAGGAAATTTGGTGTGGGAATGTAATGAGGGGAAGGAATAAATATGATTCTGAAAGAAAATAAAAGAGCATGTATATAAGGGGTGGAGAGGTGTGGGTGGGTAGGGATGTGGGTAAAAATAATTAATTTGTGTCATATACTGGTACAAATTCCCCAGTGTTATGTGTGATTGTGAGTTGTATATAAAATGTACCAATAAAGAATTCAATTTTTTAAAAATGCTTATTGTAGGGCGGGAGATTTAGCTCAGTGGTTCCGGTGCCTGCCTAGCAAGCACAAGGTCCCTGGTTCGATCAACAGCAACCACATACAACAATATGACAACCATCAATCAGTCCTACATACCACAATGTGAGGTGTGGTGGCTCACACCTGTAATCCTAGCACTCAGAAGGCAGAGGCAGGAGGATTGCTGAGTTCAAGGCTTGCCTGGGCTACATAGTGAGCTCAGGATTAGCCTGAACAACAAAGCAAGACCCTGTATAAAAAAACTGCTTATTGTTGATTTTTTTTTTTCTTTTCAAGGCAAGGTCTCGCTTTGTAGTTCAGGCTGGCCCTGAGCTCACTATGTAGTCCATGCAAGCCTCGAACTCAGCAATCCTCCTGTCTCTGCCTCCCGAGTGCTGGGATTACAGGCGTGAGCCACCATGCCTGGCTGCTTATTGTTAATTTTTAAGCAGTGTCTTATAACAATTAGACCCTTGTCAGGATAGTATATTGGAAATATTTTCTTCCAATCTTCTACCTCTAATTTTGCCTATGATCTTTGTCAGTGAAAAGAAATTCTCAAATTTTATTTAATCAAAATCAGCTTTTATTTATCTGCTTTTTATTCTTATGATGTATGCTTTTGGAGTTTTAAGAATTCTTTTCTATCTCTAGGATACAGAGATTTATTATCTAGTAAGAATGTTAGTTTTAAACTTTACTCTTAAGGCTTTAATCCATTTTAATTCCTTCTCTGTGCATTACATTAGATAAAGATCTTGTTTAAAATTTTCTCCAAAGTAAGTCATTTTCCAAGACAACTTTCTAAAAAAGCTATCATCCCATGTAATCTATGATATCAACTTTATCTGTATCAGATTCTCTTATATACAGGGGCAGGTCTCTGAGCTTCATCTTCATGACTAATACTCATTTTTCTATCCTTAGACTGCAGTTTGTCCAAAACAGTAATAAACAGTTTTATATCATTATAGCTTTGTCATGAGTCTTAATAACTAATTTCAAAGTAGTTCACAATGGGCCTTTCTTTTTCCCTGTACATTTCCTTTTAAATTTATTAAGCCATTTAAAATACCTTTGCGAATTTTAATTATGATTTTGGGGTATCTTGGATTATTTAGGGAACTCATCAACATCTTTATCCTACTAGATATTCCCACATAGTTTCAAGTCCTGGTCACTTGTCAAAAATCCCAGCTCTCAGGATTATCACCTTGGGGATGAGAATCTCAAGATATAAATATTGAAAGAACACAAATAATTAGACCATAGCATTATATCTGATGGCTTGCTAAACTCTTTCTTTCAGTTTTAATATCTGTTTATTGATCGTTAGTTTTCTCGCCTAGTGCCCTTGGAAGGATAGACCTTTGAAATATTTACAGTCATCATGTGCTTGCACGTGTATGTGTTAGATTTATGTAAATGATACGGTGCAGATTCATTCTTCCCCATTTTTTTCATCACTTGACACAACATTTCTAAGCAAAATCTGTGTCTTATGTGTGTCTCAATGTATGATTCCTATTGCTATCTGCAAATTATATCTTTATGATTTATCTGTTTTCTTAGTGAATAAATTAGACTACTTCTTTTCACTCCTTGCTGTGAGAACAGTACTGTTGATAAGTAGCCCCATAAATGTTCATTTTCCAGGCTCTGTTTCAGTTTCTCTGGAGCAGCATCAGGAATGGAACTGATGGGACACAGGATACATGCATCCTGAATTTCTCTATTGCTCCAAATAGTTCTCCAGAATTACTCTAGCAGTCCACACACTGATGTGGACATAAGGTTTCTGCTCATGTATCCATTGCCATCATCTTTTGTTATGCTTAAGCTTTATAATTTTACTACTCTAATGGCTGCAAAGTTGTGTCTTATTAGATTTTTAAAAATTTTTTAGCGATTTTTAAAAAATTGCTAATTTAGTTGAGACTCTCTTCATACGTCTGTTTTTCTGCTTGAACTACCTTCCTTGATTTTGAAGAGTTATTTTGAATTCTGATGTTATTTATTGCAAATATCTCCCCTCAATCTTCCACTGGCTTGTTCTCTTTGTCCTAGATGGACTTTCTTTGTTGGGGCATTGTTAAGAAAATGCCTAGCTTTTTTTTCCTTCTGAGTGTCATCTTGTTTTTTTAGGTTGTCGCTGCTGCTATAAAGCATAGTACTGATGTTTGGAAATTGGCTTTTCTAGTTAACCTTGCTAAATACTCTTATTATTTCTACCATTTATCAAATTTATTGTACTTTATATAAATAATACAATTATCTACAAATAATGAGAATTCTGTTTTTTTCCCTATATTTATCTCAGGTCTTTCTTGTTCTGTTCTTTTTTTTTTTTTTTTTTTTTTTTTTTTTTTTTTTTTTTTTTTTTTTTTTTTTTTTTTTTTTTTTTTTTTTTTTTTTTTTTTTTTTTTTTTTTTTTTTTTTTTTTTTTTTTTTTTTTTTTTTTTTTTTTTTTTTTTTTTTTTTTTTTTTTTTTTTTTTTTTT